>SKCR01044522.1:0-66333 GCA_019454045.1 Zanthoxylum bungeanum | reverse complement strand
GGCGAATATATGAGTGGTGAGTTCATGGATTATATGCAGGAGAATGGGATTCTCGCTCAATATACTCCTCCAGGTACACCACATCACAATGGTGTATCTGAAAGGAGAAATCAGACTTTATTGGATATGGTCCGATCGATGTTGAGTTTCACAGATTTGCCCTATTACTTATAGGGCTACTGTCTCTTAACAGCCGCACATCTTTTGAATAAGATTCCTTCAAAGGCTGTTCCTACGACACCGTATCAGATATGGTTCGGTAGGAGACCGAATATTAAGGTTTGGGGTTGTCCTGCCTATGTCAGGGTAACTCAGCAAAGTAAGCTTTCGCCTCGAGGGTAAAAGTTTAGGTTTGTTGGATATCCCTCGAACACGAGGGGATATCTGTTCTATGATACCGAGCATCGAAATGTGTTCGTAGCTCGCTTCGCAAAATTTCTAGAAGTAGAATTTTTGTCAGAAGGAGGTGATCATAGACAGGTTGAGCTTGATGAAGTCCAACCTGAAAACAACGAGCCAACGGAGGAACCTGAAGTTCAAGTAGATGAAGGACCTTCAACACACACACTCCGTAGGTCGGAAAGGGTATCTAGACCTCCTGAACGCTTGTATTTGATACATGAAATGAGTCTGGATGTTCTCTTAGTTGAAGAGACAGATCATTTCACCTATAGAGAATCGATGTTGGACATCGACTCCGTGAAATGGCAAAGTGCCATGAAATCCGAGATAGACTCAATGCATGAAAATCAAGTTTGGGACTTGATTTCGCTTCCCGAAGGAATTGTTCCTATCGGTTGTAAATGGGTTTACAAGAGGAAGCGCGGGCCTGACGGTAAGGTTGAAACTTACAAGACCCGACTGGTAGCAAAAGGTTACACGCAGCGACCTGGCGTCGACTACGATGAAACGTTTTCGTCAGTAGCAATGCTTAAGTCTATCCGGATTTTACTTTCTATAGCTGCGTATCATGACTACGAGATTTGGCAAATGGATGTCAAAACGGCTTTTCTAAATGGATTTCTTGATGAGGAATCTATATGGAACAGCCGGAAGGTTTCACGTCCAGCGAAACATCGGGTATGGTATGTAAGCTTAAGAAGTCCATTTATGGACTTAAACAAGCTTCACGAAGTTGGAATCTTCGATTCGATGAGATTATTAGATCGTCTGGTTTTCTCAAGAATTCGGAAGAATCCTGTGTGTATCAGAAAGCCAGTGGGAGCATGGTCGTATTTTTAGTCCTATATGTTGATGACATCCTAATCATTGGGAATGATTTAGGTATGTTGCAAAGCGTGAAAGCGTACCTCTGTAAGAATTTCTCCATGAAGGACCGGAGAAGCTTCCTATGTTTTAGGGATAAAACTCTATAGAGATAGACAAATGAGGCTGATTGGGTTATCCCAATCAACGTACGTAGATAAGATCTTGGAACGGTATAGCTTTGGTAACTGTAAGACAGCAAACATACCGTTCAGACATGGGATTCATCTTCTAAGAAGATGTGTCCACAAACAGAAGATGAGAAGGTTAGAATGTCTAACCAACCTTATGCTTCGTGTTTGGGTAGCATAATGTATGCCATGTTATGTACGAGGCCTGATATCAGTTTCGCTGTTAGCGTAACTAGTCGATATCAGTCCAATCCAGGTAATGACCATTGGATGGCCATTAAACATATCCTAAAGTATCTTAAAAGTACTAAGGATAAGTTGATTATATATGGAGGAAACGAACTGCAGGTTAATGGGTATACAGACTCCGATTTCCAATCGGATCCCGATGATAGAAAGTCTACATATGGATTTGTCTTTACCCTTAACGGAGGTGCAGTTTGTTGGAAGAGTTCCAAACAGGGATCGACAGCTGATTCCACCACTGAGGCGGAATATATTGCAGCTTCTGAAGCTGTAAAAGAGGCTTTGTGGATAAAGAATTTTATCAAAGAATTGGGAGTTGTCCCAAGTATCGAGAATGCGATTCCGTTATACTGTGATAATACTGGAGCCATTGCGCAAGCAAAGGAACCGAGGGCGCATCAGAAGTCGAAGCATGTGGAACGCAAGTACCACATCATTCGAGAGATCGTGTCGCGAGGGGATATTGTCGTGTGCAAGGTACCAAGTGAAGATAATGTAGCAGACCCGCTGACGAAGGCCATACCTCCGAAGTTGTTTGATAAACACGTGGAGTCGATGGGTATTAGATACAATCGATATTGGCACTAGAGCAAGTGGGAGATTTTGTTGGGGTTGGTGCTCAGAGCGCCAATTCGCGGTTGTATTTCTGTTAAATACTTCTGTAAAACATTATTATTATGAATAATATATGCAGTTTCTATAATATAATCTATCTTTCGATATGGTAAAGACGTAATGACCCTAGAATGATTAGTCATGATACAGTTGCAAAAGCGTCGCAACGGACATTGAGATGTATCATGACGTTGTCATTCTCAGACAATTCCTGGTCAAGGTTTACACTACTTGGTCAGTATAGTAAACCCGTTGAGACCGGTACATGTCGTATACTGGAATATATGATTCCAATGATTTCTCAATGAACCATTAGTCTTGGAGACTAGTATAGACGTGTAGGTGTTTATAGCGGATAAACACTGAACGACTCACCGAAGATTCTTAATGGATGGTACACCAGCGTCAATAAGAATCTTCTTGGGTTGAGTAGCACTTGTGATTCTTAGACTTGAGATGCCATTGTGGGCACATGAGACATCTTCTACACTTAGACGGCAGTCACGTCACCGATCTATTTAGATCAAACCTCCGCCTGTTCGTTGGGTGTAGATAGATCCTCAGGGTGTCCTATGTGTGTATCAGATAGGATCCGTCAGTTCTGTGTATCAGAGCATAGGTAGTCCATATGATTAGCAATCAGATAAAACCATGGGCCCGTGGTAAGTTTAGAAGCTAGTTCTAAACATTATTTTGAGATTGCTAATAGAATAGTCGACTGGATAATCCCGATAGAGATTTGACGTTTATATCTATATCTCTGGGATTTATCCGGATACCTGTGACGGAGGAATTATACATTTGCGATGACCTCGACCTGTATAGTTCAGCGAGATTATCTGTGATCGTCATAATCTACGGGTGGATAGATTATGGACACGAAATTAGATTTTGTGACGGATATACCTGAACCTAGAGAGTCTCAATAATGAAACATACTCGTTGAGCACTAGAGCAACATAAATAAATAATATTGATTATTTATAAAGTCGTTTAATGGTTAAACGCAAGATACATGCTAAAGAGACTAGATAGTCATTTGCCTAATTTTGTGTATTTACATTTAATACTTGATTAATTTAAATACACATTAATTAATAGTCAAAATGAGTTATTTGACTTATTTCCTAAATGAATATATATTTTTAATATTTAATGTAAATATTATACATATATTTAATATATTTGTATTTGATTAATTAATTAATTATTTAATTGTTAAATGATTAAATTAATTAAATATAATATCTTATGTTAGGATATTTAAAGTTAATAATGTTAGTTGCATTTGTTGACCAAAATAAATATCTAATAAAGTTGTTTATAAGATATTTGTGCAAGTTGACCAAATGAAACTTGAAATGAAATTGAAATTAATTTCCTTGTTTTTGTCTTAGCCATTTTCGGCCAAAGGCCAAATGAAACAAGTATAAATTGATTTTCATTTCATGATACACTTAACCTAATACACTTTATCAAAACAAACACCATTGAAGAAACCTAAAGGAAGCTTGAGAAAGAAAGAAAGATCAAAGGAAAGCTTGATTTTAGTAAGTTTTTTCCAACTTACTATTAGTAAGGAAATTGTTCCTTAGGATCTAGGCTTCAATATATGATATCCTTAGGTTATTTCCTTCTTTGTTCTTTGTGGTTTTTGTTGATGGAAGTTTTGGTGAAGGTGTAAAGCATGTATGATGATGGAAGTTTGTAACTAGTGTAGTTGTAAACATTCTTTTAAGGTTTATGAAACCATGTTGCTAATCTAGAGTTGTTGACCCACTCTTAAATGACCTAGATTTTATCTTGAGTTGTTTCAATGTGTTGAGACTTGGATTGGATGGAAGAATGATGATTGAAGGAATTGATTTAATGTATTTGGTCTAATTTGTCCAATTTGTGGAAATTGAAAAATTAGGGTTCTTAACTAATTCCAAATTTGGGGGTTTTCATATATGTTGTGTATTTATGTGTGTATATGATGTATATAAATTTTCTTGTTGATTGGATATCATTTGGATGTGTCTTGAAGCATGAAAGTGCAAAATGCACAAAATTGAACCCAAGTGAGGCTCACGGCCTTGATAAGGAAAATTGGGGATTTTGGTTGCTTTTGTGTTTTGATGTTTTGAACATCATAAGTTCATCTTAGAAATGATTTAGAATCATTCAAAATTGATTGGATCAATTTCGGACTAAAACGGACAAAAATACAAGCAAGGGTATTTCGGTAAATTCACTTAAAATTGTTTTATTGAATTTATTTTCATAATTTGATTATTGGAATATTTAATAAATATGTTTATTTAATTAATCCGAGAAAAAGTTTTGAAATCTGAAAATCGGATTTTCACCGCTTCCGCTGCGTTACCGGATTCACCCCCTAAATAACCCCTTCAATGTTTCTTGAAGACTAGACTATAGAAGACATTAAAAAGCCCAAGATGTCTTCTAATTCAAATGCCGAAAAAACCGATTCAAATCTAGACATAACCCCAGCACCAATATGAGTGGCCATAGATAATGATGAGGTGCATGATATGTCAGAATCAGAACCAGATGAGGAAGATGGTGTTGAGCAGAGGGAGCTGTAACCCGCTCCATCAGAGACTACATGATCATCCACTGATCTAGATGACGACAGACCTCCAAAAACCAGTGAAACTCAAGTACGAAGATCTGAGCGAGGCCGGATTCCATCAAATAGATACTCAAGATCTGACTATATTCTACTTACAGATGAGGGGGAGCCAGAAAGTTTCAAGGAAATTGTATCTCTTAAAGACAAAAGAAAATGGATGCACGTAATGCATGATGAAATGAAATATCTGTAGAAAAATCATACATATGAGATAGTCAAGCTCCCGTAAGGCATGAAGACACTGAAGAACAAATGGGTGTTCAAGCTAAAGAAATATAGCAGCGAAAATAAGGTGAAACAAAAAACAGGTTTGTAGTCAAATGATTTCTACATAAAAAAAAGAATGGACTTTATGAAATCTTTTCACTAGTAGTAAAAATGACTCCAATCCAAGTTATCCTAGGATTGATAACCAGTTTGAACTTAGAGCTTGAACAGATGGATGTTAAGACGATATTTCTTCATGGTGATCTAAATGGAGAAATCTACATGGAGCAACTAGAAGGTTTCAGGAAAAGATAACCTTGTTTACAAGATGAAGAAGAGCTTGTACGACCTCAAGCAAACACCAAAGCAGTGGTACAAGAAGTTTGACTCGATCATGATGAGTCAAGGCTATAAAAGCACTACAGCGGACTGGTGTGTTTACATTCAAATGTTTCCAGATGGAAATTCCATTGCTCTTCTACTATATGTAGACGATATATTGATCGTTGATAAGTGCAGTTTATACCCACTTATTCCTGCATTCTTAACTTATTATTTTATTATATTTCATGTCATTTAATTTTTTATAGTTTCTTTTATGTTTTATATGAAGCATTGTAACATAGATCTTGGGATCAAATTGAGGTGTTTTGGGACCTTATGGATGCATCGGAAACACGCGGGAAGCTGAAAACGAAGAAAAAAACTCATCCTGACAGGATCCATAATATATATTTCCCGAAAGTTAGGCGCCGCAATGCCAAAATTGGCGTTGCGACGCTGCGGCAGACCCTCAGAATCTTTCGAAATCAGGGTTTTACATGTATACTGACTCCAAGACTTTCCTATAAATATAGAGGCTCGTCCAAAACCCTAAATAGGAGGCTAATACACAACCCAAGAGTTCAAAACACATATTTTAGAGAGATCCAAAGAGAAAGATTGAAGATCGACAAGAGGAGACGAATGCGGTGACGTCCGAAGTCGAAAGGATTCGATTCAGGTTTAATCTTCTAGTTTTTTCCTTTAACTCTAATGATTTCTATTAGATTCATGACCATGCTTTCATTGTTTTATTATTTGGTCATGAACTAACTCTATTATTCTAGAAGATGATGTAGCCAATGCTTGAACCTATATATTGTTTGTCAATTTGAGTTTTATAAAGTTATAATTCAGTTTATTTATATTCTCTTGTATTTAATGCTTCTTATTTGTTGGCCACAAATTGAGATGATGAATGTTTAGAATCTATCGCTCGGGAGAGAGGGATTTTGAATAGGATCTAGATAATATAACCTATGAATTTTATAGAGTTCGGGAGAATCTATAATTTCTTTGAAGTCGTTAACAAAGAATCACAAATCATAATGAGTTGTTAATTATTAGATTTCAATAGGGATATCGAAGTCTATAATTAATAATCTTTTCATTATTGCTCGAGAGAGGGAGTGAAATACTTTATGATTCTTGACTTATAAATAATGCAACTGAATAAGGATTGAATGACATGACAAACACATAAAAGATAGCTAGGTGAAATCGGACTCAAGAACCTCTCTTATCTTGATTTCTCCTCATTAAACCTTTTTAATATCTTGTTTATTTATCTTTTAATTTTATTTTAGATGATTTTAAAATTGATTTCTAAATAAATTTAAGTTTACTAATTATAGTACTTAGTGTGAGTTTGATTACAATCTATGCGGGTTCGATACTCAATTTATCATTTACTAAAACTTGACACCGTATATTTGCGATATGATTTAAAATATCGCAACAAGTTTTTGGCGTCGTTTTCGGAGATTGTTATTTAATTCGTATTTTATAATACTATTACCAAACAACCTTAGCTTTAATTTAGATTTTTGTTTTTGTTATTATTATTATTATTATTATTATTATTATTATTTATTTTGGTATATTTTCTTGTATTTCTTTGCTTCAGTGAATGCGAAGATCCATAAGTCTTGACTCGCTTATATTTGATCCAGAAATAGAAATAACAACAAGGAGACTAATGAAAGAAAGGAAAATCGAAAAAGAAGCAACGACGGCTGAAAATATAGAGAACAACCCACGCCAGGTGGCAATTAGAGATAACTTTAAACCAGTCATTGATGATAACTACTCTGGGATTGCCCATCAACCAATCAATGCCAATAATTTTGAGATGAAACCTGCATTGATCAACATGGTGCATAAGAATCAGTTTGGGGGTTCAGATGTAGAGAATCCCAACGTGCATTTATGCATTTATGGATGTTCTTGGAGAGTCACTTAAGAGACCATCAGGCTACGCTTGTTCCCATTCTCTTTAATGGATAAAGTGAGGGGTTGGCTACAATCTATTCAGACAGGGAATATCATGACATGGCAGGATATGGCTATAAAATTTATTGCAAGGTTCTTTCTGTTAGGGTTGGTGCTCAGAGTGTTAATCCGGATCGTATTTATGTCTGATTCATGAATACTAGCAATTTCATTTTCCATAATATTACTAATTTAATGGTAGCACCCTTGTCTTTTATACACTTATTCGATCTAATTACGATTAGATATCTGATTATGATTAGATCGAAACTAAATCTGGTTTAGTGATACGTGTATAGTAGACAAAGACCCTAGGATTTACAATATAGTGCGTAGTTACAATATAGTTTGTAATTGACATTGGGAAGCACACTATAAGATGTATATCCTTAAATAAAGTTTCTAGTCAAGATTTACTAACACGGGTCGGTTAGTAAAATCCGCTGAGACCAGTACATGTCGGAATCGTGACTTGGTCTGATGGTTGATCCCAATGAACCATGAGTCTGGGAGACTTGTATAGACATGTAGGTGTTTATTGATAACACTGAATGACTCACTGAAGATTTCCTAATAGATGATACACCAACGTCAATAGGAATCTTCTCAAGTTGAGCGAGCATAGTGTTCATTCGACTTGAGATACCACAATGGGATTTATGAGTTATCCTCCACACTTTGATGGCACTCACGTCACCGATCTATTTAGATCAAACCTCCGTCTGTTCGTTGGGTGTGGACTGATGCTCATGATATCCAGTGCGTATCAAGAGAGGATTCGTTGGTCCTGTGTACAGGGTATAGACATCTGCACGTGTTTACGATCTAGTAAATTCATGGCTGTGGTATAACTTCGGAAATTAATTCTGAGTGTTATTTAGAGATCGTAAATTGAAAGTCGACTATATTATACCGAACAAATTTGACGTTTTTATCTATACCCCAGGTATAATATGGATAGCCTATGACGGAGGGATTATACGTATGTAATGACCTCGGCTCGCATAGTTTAGCGAGATTATCTATGGTCGTCATAATCCATGAGTGGGTGGATTATGGACATAAAATTGGATTTTGTGACGGATAAACCTAAACTTAGAGAGTCCCACAATATGAAGTGTACTCGTTGAGCACCTAGGCAACGCGATATGAATAATACAGATTATTCATAATACTTCATCGGATTAAGTGAGTTAATTCGAATCGTTTAATCGGTTAAACAATAACACATGCATTAGTGGATTTTGGTCAATCGTAATTATTATGTATTTGTATTTGATACATTATACGATTAGATACACATTAATTATTCGTCAAATGAGATTTTGACACATGCCATAAATATATATATATTTGTTATTTATTGTAAAAAAATACATATATAATAATAATTATATTAACTGATTATTTGGATATTTAATTGTTAAATATTTAAATAATTAATTAATTAAACTTTTTCCATAAATGTTATGAAATTTGTTTAATTATTATTGGAACATATGGCATGATGATTTAATTATTATTGGAACAATTAATAGTGTGCTTCCCAATGTCAATTACAAACTACGTTGTAACTACGCACTATACTGTAAATCATAGGGTCTTTGTCTAATATACACGTATTACTGAATCAGATTCAGTTTCGATCTAATCGTAATCAGATATCTAATCGCAATTAGATCGAATAAGCGTATAAAAGACAAGGGTGCTACCATTAAAATTACTAATATTATGGAAAATACAATTACTCGTATTTATTAATCAGACATAAATACTATCCGGATTGGCACTCGGAGCACCAACCCTAACAATTAGTTCTAAAGTTATTTAATGAATATGATTCTTACTCAATATTAAACTTCCACGATTCCATTTTGATGGAATTGGTCAGTGGGGGTAATTGAATCGTATATGATTTTATTCGTTGATATTGAGTGTTACCGAATTATTTTTCAATACTCTTGGGGTTATGCTCCAGTAACACTAATTCATCTCATTAATTTAGGTTCCATTTGTTCATATAGTTACATATATAATATGTATAGTGGAAAATTCGAATTTTGAAAAGTTTGAGATTTGAAACTTTCTTTTGTATAATTGTTATATAATTGAAAGTACTTTCACCTCGGAGGTACAAATAAAGTTTATAATTTATTTTATTTAATAGAATATTGTATTTTATTTAATAGAGTATCTTTTCTATGATCCCGAGTAATAAAATTGTTTTATTACTTGGTGTGTAACATTAGATGTTGACGATTGTAGAAAAGATTTGGCTTAGTGAAGTCAAATGTGAGAATAATAAACTGTAAGTGGAACTATATAATTAATAAGATGAAAAGACCCTTAGACAACTTCCATATAAATTCAATAGGATGTCAGAATCATATACAAAGTATTTGATACTTAATGATTCTGTTATTTTCTTATCGAAGAAAATTATCCTAAACTTATAGTGAGAGTGATATTTGATATCGATTTCGGAAGTTACCATTGAACCATATAGCTAAAATTGTTCGTAGCTTACTATGATCAAGTTTTGAACTTGATTAAGCTTTCGTTATGAATAGTTCATAAAATGTGCAAATTGTTTGCGCAACTAAAAGCTAAGTAAGCTTTATAAAGGTTTGACCTTTACAGTATGACAGTGAGAAAGTTATACTCAGTAATCTATTGTAGATTCTGAGAAAACTTGTCTCTAGTCGCACTGATTGAACAGTTTTAAAGATTTGTTGGTTAATGTTGATATTAAACTATATATTTTGGCTAAAGAATACAAAGTGACGTTCTTGAGTGATTTCTTCGAATGAGAAATTCATCGTGGTTTCTTTGTTTGAAGAGTTCATTCTAGAATGGCCCTAGAGTTTGTATTCTGCTAAGATCACAGTTTGATATATCAGCTTATAGAGCCTATTGTAGACTCAGATAAGCTTTCCGAAAATCTGTGTTCTATGATTTTGATACAGTCAGATTGTCTGATTTTATCAAAACATAGAGAATACATTTTTGTTAGTAGGGTCAGTGGTAGCGTACAAACTTTTTTCTAGCATTGTATATATATCCTAAGTCTTCTTTTTCTCCGTGAAAGAAATGAGAGTAGTCTCTGTTATATTTGATATAAAGTTTTATATATGATATAAAACTAAGAGACTTGTGAGATACTTCCATTAATCGCATATTAGATATGATCTAATAAAGGACATAGTGAGACTATCTGTATGACAGTTAGTATAACTGTTTGACAGTTAACGTGTCTTATATATATATATATATATATTAATCTTTCGTAAAAGATGATTCATTTGTCTAAAGAGAGATTGATTGGAATGTCTAGTCAATCTTATGCATCATAGGATGATGGCGTAATGAATACTATATTATGTGCGATTAAAGATATCAATTTAATCATAATTGTTACGAGTTATTTTGATATGCTGCAGACCATATGATGAATATTGAAACATGTTCTTTGTTATCTTGGAGATATTAAGAATGAGTTTCTAATTCATGGAGAATTTAGTCTGCAACCATAAGGTCAGATCAGATTTGATTCTAATTATGACATTAGATGGTCTATGTCATATAAAGTCAGAAAAGATGCAGTGAGAGTGTCACTGTAGATTCTACTGAACTAGTGGGATCAATTGCGACTTTTGAAGTATCGAATTATGAAGTTGCATAGTGACAATTTAGATTGAAGTTTTCATATTAGTGTAGTGCTTGCGGTTGTCTCATAGTATTTGGATTTGATCTATAAATACATAGACAACTCAGTAGCTGTAGCACAATACTGATATAGCGTCTGAGTCATATTGATGTAGAATTTGGATTCTGCAAAATATGAATGATGTTGGCTAAGGAAAACGGTTGGGTTTGTTGGACAGACTCGATTTGTTAAACGGGCTTACTTGTTGTTGCCTACCTATTGAGTGCTAGGTGAGCTCTTAAAGGCCATGAGTATGAGATACACATTGAGATATGCATATGATACCTTGGATTGACACTAGAGCAATTGGGAGAAATTGTTAGGGTTGGTGCTCAAAGTGCCAATCTGGATCGTATTTATGTCTGATTCATGAATACGAGCAATTCTATTTTCCATAATATTACTAATTTAATGGTAGCACCCTTGTCTTTTATACACTTATTTGATCTAATTACGATTAGATATCTGATTATGATTAGATCGAAACTAAATCTGGTTTAGTGATACATGTATATTAGACAAAGTCCATAGGATTTACAATATAGTGCACAATTACAACGTAGTTTGTAATTGACATTGGGAAGCACAATGTAAGATGTATATCCTTAAATAAAGTTTCTGGTCAAGATTTACTAACACAGGTCGGTTAGTAAAATCCGTTGAGATCAATACATGTCGTATATCGTGACTTAGTATGATGGTTGATCCCAATGAACCATGAGTCTCGGGAGACTTGTATAGACATGTAGGTGTTTATTTGATAAACACTGAACGACTCACTGAAGATTTCCTAATAGATGGTACACCAACGTCAATAGGAATATTCTCGAGTTGAGCGAGCATAGTGGTCCTTCGACTTGAGATACCACAATGGGATATATGAGTTATCCTCCATACTTTGATGGCAGTCACGTCACCGATCTATTTAGATCAGACATCCGCATGTTCGTTGGGTGTGGACTGATGCTCATGATATCCAATGCGTATCAAGAGACAATCTGTCAGTCTTGTGTACAGGGTATATGCATCTGTACATGTTTACGATATAATAAATCCATGGTCGTGGTATAACTTCGAAAATCAGTTCCGAGTGTTATTTAGAGATCGTAAATTGAAAGTCGACTATATTATACAGAACATGTTTGACATTTTTATCTATACCCCATGTATAATATGGATAGCCTGTGACAGAGGGATTATACATATGCAATGACCTCGGCTTGCATAGTATAGCGAGATTATCTGTGGTCGTCATAATCCATGAGTGAGTGGATTATGGACACGAAATTGGATTTCGTGACGGATAAACCTAAACTTAGAGAGTCCCACAATATGAAGTGTACTCGTTGAGCACTTGGACATCGCGATATGAATAATACGGATTATTCATAATACTTCATCGGATTAAGTGAGTTGATTCGATAGTTTAATCGGTTTTTTAAACGATAACACATGCATTAGGGGATTTTGACCAATCGTAATTATTATGTATTTGTATTTGATATATAATACGATTAGATACACATTAATTATTCGTCAAATGAGATTTTGACACATGCCATAAATATATGTATTTGTTATTTATTGTAAATAAAAAAACATATATAATAATAATTATATTAATTAATTATTTGGATATTTAATTGTTAAATATTTGAATAATTAATTAATTAAAATTTTCCATAAATGTTATGAAATTTGTTTAATTATTATTGGAACATATGACATGATTTAATTATACTTTATGTATGCTAATTTGATTGGTTATCATAAAGTTAATTATAATTTAATTTGATTAAATTTCAAAAGGACAAAAATACCCTTATATGTCGGCAATGAAGAAAATAAAAGAAAAAATGTTTTCTTTTCTTTCTAACTTGCCTCCATTGCCGTGAGCCACCAAAGAAAAATGGGTTTCAAATTTTTGTTTGATAAATCCTTGAAAAATGTGAAGAAAAATCAAGAAAATGCTTAAGGAAATTTGGAGTATTAAAGGTAATCTTCAAAACCCCCAAGCTTGAAATTAGTTTCTTGTTTCTTGATTTCTTAGAATGGTTCTAGGGTTTATTTGCTTGTAAAATTTGGGGCTTTTGGTTGTGGTGGATGGAATTGGAAGTAATGAAGCAATGTGAAGTATTTTGGATGGAATTATTGTAATTTTTATCCAATTTGATCATTAGATGATATGTTGCCATTCTAGAGTATTAGGACCACTCTTGTAATGCCTATAATTGTTCTTGGGTGATTCATATGTGGTGACTTTCGTTGGTGTGTTTTGATTAATTTGATTAAACTTGAAAAATTGGATTTAAAGCATGAAAATTCATAATTTTCGGTTATGGTTCAGATATGAATAAACTGGAAATTTTGTGATGAAAATAATATGTTATGAATGTATTGGATGTGTTTTGGGAGTTGGATCAATTACCGGAAAGTATTTTGGAATTGAAATAAGCGAAAACGGTGAAAAACGGCGTTACCGGTGACTTTTGAGTCAACTGGTGACGGCTACCCAAACAGTGAATTTTTCACTGTTCGGGCAGCCCACGAACTTCCCTAACACTATTGGGGCTGACCTGGGCAGTCCCCATAAGTGGTGGGTGGTTGGTTCGGTCAAAAACGCGTTTTGCGTCATTTTACGGAAAAATATTTTTCATAAGAGTTTCGCGACGTTTCCTTTATATTTATGTCGCTATTTGATATCGAATAAATAGGTTAAGGTGAAATATGAATAAATTATTCATATTAGATATTGAATAATTTATTCGGTATTTTGAAAAAGTTTTAAATTACGATTTCGCCCGAACCGCGCTTCCGCTGCGCCCTTCGCCCAAAACTCCAACACTTTCCACCCGCTAAATCAGCCCAACTGAGAACAGAAATAAGAATATTTAGGCAGTTAGAGACTGAGAATATGTCTGAGCGCTTTAAAGATCTATTTAGGAGCTGCCACAACATAATTTTGAAGAATGGGTTCAGATTCAGTTATTCTATAATGGGTTGAATTATCCAAACAAGACCATGGTCGATGCAGCTGCTGGAGGAATTTTGTTGAAGAAATCTGCTGAAGACGTCTATGCTTTATTAGAGGAGATGGCCATTGTGGATTCTGTTTTTAGCCCGAGGTCCACAATCGAGAATTTTTAGATTGGGGGCACTAGCGATTATGTAAAACAAAGGTAGAGTGAGCGGGAGTACTGTCCACCGTGTGGTGGGTGCCGTAGGCACTTCGACGCTCAAGTCAGTAGTGAAGACGAGCGATAAATAAGGAAGAATAAGGTCTGAGGTTAACTGTCGGAGGGAGGTGGGTCGGTGTTTAGAGGGTACGAGGCTCTGAGAACTCAAGTTGGAGAGCTCAAACTTGAATGCCTCTCATTTGAATTGTGTTGCTATTTTATAGGTAAAAAAAGATGACTTCGTTAGTTGGCATGAGCCCCACAAAGTGCAATTGTATTTGATGAAAGATCATCGGCATGTGGGAATATGCTTGGTGTTAGGAAAAAAAAGGGAAGTAGTTGGAATATAATTATATAGGATTGTCTTGAAGCAATTGGTTTAATTATAGTCCAATAATACTAAATTTTATGGGCCGAACCACTGTCTTTGGGATTTGTTTGGTGTTAGGTCTGAAGTGAAAAGATGGTTTTACCATTGGGTCCAAATTTGGCACATACAGTTTGTTCCCTACTCTTTAAGTCAAAGAGTCTTGACTTGGAGAGTAATTTGTCGAATGGGGTCATCAACATGTTCCAAGCTTTGGGCGTGTAGATGTCGAATGGGATTCATATCATGTCCCAAGACATGCACAGTGCAGTGCAGTAACTATAACAATTCCCAAGCTACGTACTAGATGATGTCGACTGGGATTCATATCACATCTCAAGACATGCAAGTGTAGTAACTATAACAATTCCCAAGCTACGTACTAAATGATATCGAATGTGATTCATATCACATCTCAAGACATGCAAGTGTAGTAGTATCTATAACAATTCCCAACCTACATATATGTAGATGCTGATCGAGACATCCATAACAATTATCAAGCAATATATAGTAATGTCGACTAATATACTAATGATAAGTCCCAAAAATTATAATGTCAATTGAGACATCTATCACAAGCTTCATATTGATGTCGACTGGGACATCCCTAGCAATTCCCAAGCCATTCATTGGAATATCAACCAGGACATCTTTAATTAGTGCCAGACAACATACGAGTGTCGAGTGAGATACCCCCGACAAGTCCCATGCCTTATTAATGTCGACTGGGACATTAAAAGTGTAACTCATACCTGATAATGTCGGCTAGGATGTACACGCCAAGTTCCTATACAGTGTCGAGTGGAATGTCTTCACATCAATACTCCATACGTGTAATATCAACTGGAATATCCTCTTCAATCCGGGTTTTCATGTATGTCGACTGAAATTTTTCTACAAAAATTTCTCATACGAATGTCGACTGGAGTATCCATACAAAGCTCCATATATGCAAGTCAGCTTTGTATCATACAATTTCGACTGGAATATCCCCACAAAGAGTCTCGTACATGCATGTCGACTGAAGTAATCATATGAACACTGTAAACACTTCATACATGCAAGTCGACTGAAATATTCATGCAAATAGTTTATACATGGATGTCGACTGGAATAATCTTGCAAAGATGCAAATATTGATGTAGACTGGAATATACATGCAAACATTTCATAAGAAGATGTTGACTGGGATACACATACAAGGCTCCATATATGCATGTGGACTGAAATGTACCTGCAAACACTTCACAAATACGTGTCGACTGAAATATATATTTGTAAATGTTGGGGTTTTAAATGGGAATATCGGCTAACGCATCGGAATAGTGGAAAATCAAAATTTTCCGATTTTAAACTTTTTCTCGGATCAATTAAATAAACTTATTTATTTAATTATCCAATTATCAAATTCTGAAAAATTACACAAGAGATCAAATTTCTTGGTAATTACCAAATTACCCCAAAACATTGTAAATTGATTATTTTAGCCCAAAAATTATCAAATATAATTTTGGATGATTCCAAATCATTTCTAAAATGAATTCCAACATATCCAATACATCAAAATCAGATTTGCAACAAATCCCCAATAATTTCTGAAATTGCCGAGAGACCCACAAATTTTCAATTAATTACGATTTGGTCCTTTTTGTTCAAAACAAGCCAATATCAAATCCAATCAACCTAAAATTTTACATGCATCATATTCATACTATAATACATCACATATATGAAAATCCCCAAATTTGGAGTGGGTTAAGAACCCTAATTTGTCAATTTCATCAAATTGACCAATTTAACCAAATCTTTAAAATCCAACACTTTAGTTCATTCTTTGCTTCACCAAACAAGCCTCGCCACTTTGAAATTACTCTAAAACAATTCTAGGTCACCAAGGAGTGGCTCAACAACTCTAGAATGACAACTTGATTTTCCAAAAATCAAAAGTAAGCCATTGAAACCATTTCAAGCTTACTAACATGCATACTTTATTCATTCAAGTTCACAACAAATTAAACACAAACTATAAGAGTAGAGAGAACATCAAAGCAACACAAGATGATTCCAAGTATGTTAGAAACAATTTCCATGTTTAAGACTTTAAAGAAATACTTACAAAAACATGATTTTTCCAAGATTTTTCCTTTAGGCCTTCAAGCTTTTCTCTCAACTTCTTTTATGTTTATTTTGTATCTAAAGAACTCCATAAACCCTAAAAAATGAAACAAACAATTTATACCTCCTCCATTAGGGCCTTGGCCGAAATTAGGTGTAGTAAATATCTAGATATTTAGTTTTTGTTTCATTTAAAATACAACTTGTCAACTTGTTTTCTAAATCATTACACTTCAATGAATTATTCAACTAAGTCAACAATTGCAACTTAAAATATAACAATTATATTTAATTTAGGTATATGGCCGAATTTTACAAATAAAAAAAGGGAAATGGATATTTTCAATTTTAACAATTAAAACAAATATCCAAGGAAGTCAAATTCAATTTGACAAACTTTTCCTTTAATGTAAAGTCAACAATTTACACTTATAATCATTTCCTAACTTTATCATTTGGTGAGATATTTATATTTTAATTATATTAATCATTTAACAATTAAATAATTAAATAATTAATTAAATATAAATATCTCAAATATATGTATTATATTTACTTTAAATATCTCAAATACATATATTAATGATATATATCAAATACCTTTATTTGACAATTTATTAATGTATATTTAATAATATCATATATTAAATACAAATACACATTAATTAGGAAATGACGGTTCGGCCCGTTTGCATGCATCTTTCGTTTAACGTTTAAACGATTTATAAATAATCACCATTATTCATAAAAGTTGCCCTAGGCTCTACGAGTATATTTCATTAGTGAGACTCTCTAAATTCAGGTATATTCGTCACAAAATCCAATTTCGTGTCCATAATTTACCCACCCGTAAATTATGACGACCACAGATAAACTAGCTGAATCATACAGGTCGAGGTCATTGCATACGTATAATCCATCTGTCACAGGTATCCGGATAATACCAGAGATATAGATGTAAACGTCAAATCTCTATAGGTATTATCCCGTCGACGTTTCTATTATCAATCTATAAATAACATTCGGAACTCACTTCCGAAGTATACTATGGCCATAGATTTAACTAATTGCTAATCACATATGGACTACCTATGCTCTGTACACATAACTGACGGATCCTATCTTGACACACAGGATATCCTGAGGATCGGTTCATACTCAACGAACAGACGGAGGTCTGATATAAATAGATCGGTGACGTGACTGCCATCTAAGTGTGGATGATGTCTCATACATCCACAGTGGTATCTCAAGTCGAAAGACCACTATGCTACTCAACCCGAGAGGATTATTATTGATGTTGGTGTACCATCCATTAAGAATCTTCAGTGAGTCGTTTAATGTTTATCTATTATAAACACCTACACGTCTATACGAGTCTCCCTAGACTCATGGTTCATTGGGATAAACCATCGGACCAAGTCTCGATATACGACATGTACTGGTCTCAACGGATTTGACTAACCGACCCGTGTTAGTGAATCTTGACCAGGAACTATATTTGATAATATACATTTAGCAGTGACACTTCCCAATGTCAATTACAAACTACTTTGTAACTGTGTACTGCATTATATATTATAGGGCCTTTGTCTAATATATACATATTACTAAACCATATTTAGTTTCAATCTAATCGTAATCAGATCGAATACGTATATAAAAACAAGAGGTGCAACCATAAATAAGTACTATTATGGAAAATGAGATGTTCATATTCATGAATCAGACATAAATACGTTCCGGATTGGCGCTCTGAGCACCAACCCCAACAATAAATACTTCATACATGCAAGTCGAATGAAATGTTCATGCAAACATTCCTTAAGAAGTTGACTAGAATGCACATTCAAAGTTCCTTACAAGCATGTCGACTGAAACGTATTTATAAACACTACATATATATATGTCGACTGAAACAAACTTATTAGGATTCAAATATTGACGTCGACTGACATCAATACAGTTCATAAAGAAATGGACTCGAATAAACCATGAAAGCCTCCATATTATCATGTCGATTGAAATGATTATATGAATTCTTTATTCATGCATGTCGACTGGAGCAAATATGTGATTACTTCTCACATGCATGTTGACTGGAGTATAACTGTAATCACTTATTTCGTGCATGTCGATTGATGTAATCTTACTAAGAATCATTTAATGATGTCGACTGGAATGAAAACGCTTCAAAAATATATGAACTCGAATTCACATATAAGGCTCTATATAAGTAAATCGATCGAAATGCATGTCGACTGAAACATACACATAATGGTTCTATCTATGAATGTCGACTGAAATAATCTTCGTAAAGTTATAGACTACAATTACCTCATACAAGTATGTCGACTGAAGTATACCTGCGAACACTCCATATATGCATGTCGATTGAAAGAATCTTACAATGATTCATATATTGATGTCGATTGACATAAACCTGCGCACTCTTCAAAAAGAATTATTGACTTAAATACTATGCTCTTTTATATTTGTGTCGAATGAAACAATATGTCAAGGTTTCACTCTGTTATGAGAGTAAAATTATTAAGGAGATGAGCTACTTCCGGAATCGATAAATGTCATCCTACCGTCTCCTTGAATTGTCTTCGTTATAATGCTACTCTTGGTGGACTGGAGTAAAGATGGGCATTAGGATGTCTTGAGCCCAATTTCATTTATTAAAACCCTAATGGGAATTTCGAGATGTCTTTTGGAGGGAAATTGAAGCGCCAAAAAGATGAGTATAAGTAAGAGTTTTGTAGGTCATTTTGTCTTACACAAAAGTTTCTTCGGTGGGCAAGTTTAGGAAAGCTCTCAAGATCTTTAAGGTACCCTTCATATCTTTCTTCTTATTCTTCAATATCTTCAATTGTTCTTCGTGTAGATTCGAATTGTTCTTAATCAAATAAGTTATTTGATATTAGAAGATATAGTGAAAATTTTTCATTTTGTTTGAGGTTTGGGATGATTTTGATCTTCTAAGGAATATAAACTTTAGGAAACTAGTGTTTATAACCTTGTCGCTTGAAAAATGTCGAGTGAGGAATCTTTGGGTAGTTTAGGTGCGCAAATTGACAAGTATATTGAACTACATGTGGATGATTCAAGTGATGAAGAGACTTGTAGGGATTGGTCGTATGAAGATTTTATTGAGGCTGGACTTGTAACAATAGCTGAACCACCGTTAGGAGTATCCACTGATGTGACACCTTTGAGATCATTACCTGCCATTGGAGAGTCGAGTGGGGTTCCCAGCATGAGTGAACCAATAAATATCCTAAATAAGAATCCAGCCAGTAGAGTGACCGAAAAATCAATGAGAGAGATGATATTGAAGTATAGGTTTCCTCAATCAATAGAAGTAAGGTTAACTCGTCGACTGAAATGATTGATTACAAAATTCCTGGGTGGATTGGGTTTTATTAACGCTCATTCATTGATGGATTCAGATTCCCCATTCCGAAGTTAGTATGGGAAGTGTTAATCATTACCAGTTGGCTCCTTCTCAGCTAATGCCAAACACTTGGAGGATTTTGCTGTCGATTGAATGTATGGCTTTTGAATTGGGGATTGAGTTTGGGGTGAAAGATCTATTGTATACGTACTATATAAAGGAGCACCTGGGAGAAAAAGTGAGGTATCACTTGTATCTCTGCCAAAAGAAGAAGCATTTGGTGTTGGGGCTTACAACGAATGACAGAGGGGATTGGCAGAAAAGTTATTTCTTTGTGAGAGCGGAAAATGTATTTGGGTCGAATGGGAGAGGAGATATACCTGAACATTGGAACTCATCGGGTGAGTGTTTTTATCCTTAGCTTCATGTTTTATATTTATTACTTGTATGACTGAAATTCCCATACTATTCTCTTTCCAGGTCCTCAGTTGAATAAAAAATTTGATATTACCAGTCAAGTAGTATCAAACACAAAGTTCATTCTCAGCTTGCCCGATTCAAAGAGAAATTGGAGAGCCGCTTTAGAAGAGAGGAGAGTGAGTTAACCTCATTGTGGAAGGAGTCTTTGATTCAGAAGGTACCCCATTGGCTTTGTGTAAGCATATCTTGGTCGTGATATTGTACCTGGGCGATTGAAGAGACATTTGGGGAGCTGTTGTTTTAAAACCTCTGACCCCTGAAGAGTTTTATGCGCAACTGAAATTATGTCGGGTCCGTTTAAGGTGCCTACTCTTGATGAAATGAGAAGCCGGAGAAGAACAAAGAAAGTCAAAGTGAAGAAGACTGAAGCTACCGAAGTGGAAGTCCCCAAGCCAATAGAAGTCACTTCGATTGATGTTCCTGCCTCAACGATATAGCCGATTGAGAAGGCCTCAGCTTTAAAAAAGAGGAAAGCTATAGTTGAAGTTAAGGAAGATTCTCAAAATGTTATTATGAAGATTCCTCATGGGACCACAGCAATTTCATATCCCTCCAGCCTTTCCAAATTCATAAAACTACTTCTCCTCGAAGAAGATGAGCATCAGTTGTCTGAACTAGGTCCAACCAAAACAAGCAAGAAGATTGCGGCTCTGAGTTATCAGGTGAGATGTAAATATATTCATATATTTTTTTCCTGTAGAATGGGAGAAATAAGTCATGTTTGTTTCAGGTGATGAAGTGTGGCCTTTTTATGCAAGAATATGTTGAGTTGAGCCAGAGGAGGATGAGGGAGTTAGAGAAGGCCAACACGTCTGTGAGAAAGGATTTTTCCGAATTGAAAATGAATTTTGATGTTTCTGAGAGGAAGTTGAGAAAGGTTGAAAAAGAGCTGAAGGAGACTCAAGCAACACTGAAATTGGAGAATGAGGTATCCGAGGCTACCAATGAAACGTACAAGGAAAGTGTGGAGAACTTGACGAAATAAAAAGCCGAATTGCTTGAACAAGTTGAAGTGATTGTGTTCGAATCGATGATGAATGGGAGGAGCAATCTAATGAAGGAATATTTGGCTGGTGAGCATGTCGCCTGGAAGCCGAAGAAATAGATCCGAGAATATAGAGGCTGGCTACTAGGTTATCTCTTACGAGTGAAGGTGAAGATGAAGAAAGAAAGGGGGAATAAGTGATTTCGAATGAGGTAGTTGGAGAACAAACGGTCATTGGAGATGATGTAGATGAAGGGATTATTATGGAGAAACATGCTGAAACAGTTGAAGACCGTGGATTTCTTGAAATTGGCCTAATCTCCTCTATTCCCGACCAAACTCTCGAAGCCCCATTTGAAGATGTTCAGCCTACTTCTGAAGTTCCGGCGTCTGAGATGCATGTAGGATGAATCATGCAATTGGTTATTTACCCTTTTTTGTTTATGTAATGGAAACTTTAAAACTTGAATAAAAGTGTTTCCTTATTGATGAATTTTGATGTTTCTGAGAGGAAGTTGAGAAAGGTTGAAAAAAGCTGAATGAGACTCAAGCAACACTGAAATTAGAGAAGGAGGTATCCGAGGTTACCAATGAAACATACAAGGAAAGTGTGGAGAACTTGACGAAAGAGAAAGCTGAATTGCTTGAACAAATTGAAGTGATTGTGTTCGAATCGATGATGAATGGGAGGAACAATCTAATGAAGGAATATTTGGCTGGTGAGCATGTCGCCTGGAAGCCGAAGAAATAGATCCGAGAATATGAGAGGCTGGCTGCTGGGTTATCTCTTACGAGTGAAGGTGAAGATGAAGAAGAGAATGGGGAATAAGTGATTTTGAAGGAGGTAGTTGGAGAACAAGCGGTCATTGAAGATGCTGTAGATGAAGGGATTATTATGGAGAAACATGCTGAAGCAGTTGAAGACCGTGGATTGCTTGAAATTGGCCCAATCTCCTCTATTCCCAACCAAACTCTCGAAGCCCAATCTGAAGATGTTCAGCCTACTTCTGAAGTTCCGGCGTCTGAGATGCATGTAGGATGAGTCATGCAATTGGTTATTTACCCTTTTTCTGTTTATGTAATGGAAACTTTAAAACTTGAATGAAAGTATTTCCTTATTGATGAATTTTGATGTTTCTGAGAGGAAGTTGAGAAAGGTTGAAAAAAGCTGAAGGAGACTCAAGCAACACTGAAATTGGAGAAGGAGGTATCTGAGGCTACCAATGAAACGTACAAGGAAAGTGTGGAGAACTTGACGAAAGAGAAAGCCGAATTGCTTGAACAACTTGAAGTGATTGTGTTCGAATCGATGATGAATGGGAGGAGCAATCTAATGAAGGAATATTTGGCTGGTGAGCATGTCGCCTGGAAGCCGAAGAAATAGATCCGAGAATATGAGAGGCTGGTTGTTGGGTTATCTCTTACGAGTGAAGGTGAAGATGAAGAAGAGAATGAGGAATGCGTGATTTCAAAGGAGGTAGTTGGAGAACAAGCGGTCATTGGAGATACTGTAGATGAATGGATTATTATGGAGAAACATGCTGAAGCCGTTGGAGACCGTGGATTGCTTGAAATTGACCCAATCTCCTCTATTCCCGACCAAACTCTCGAAGCCCCATCTGAAGATGTTCAGCCTACTTCTGAAGTTCCGGCGTCTGAGATGCCTGTAGGATGAATCATGCAATTGGTTATTTACCCTTTTTTTGTTTATGTAATGGAAACTTTAAAACTTGAATGAAAGTGTTTCCTTATTGATCAATTTCTAAGTTTTCTTGTTTGCTTTGTCGCATGAGTTTCAAAACGAAAATAAATTACTTAACAAGATAACATGATATTTGCCACATTGCCAATCACTGGTCGAGTGGCTTTGACAAAGAGTAATTTTATGTTACGGGTTGTATCATTTGAGATGAATCGAATTCCAGCTGTTTTTGGAGGTTTAAATTGAGGTTTCGCATAGTTAGGTTCTCATCCTCCAAAGTTCGTAAACGTACTTGGAGCGTGTCTAATTGTGCTGCCACTGGGTCTGTGTCTGCTCGCATCTAGAAGTCATGAGTGATGGTGATTTAGGAACCAAAGACTGAAAGATATTTGAGTGCTATGAATCGCTAAGGCCCCACGGTGGGCGCCAAATTGTGGATGCTGGTTTTCGCCCGAGGTCCATAATCGAGAATTTATAGGTTGAGGGCACTAGCGATCCTGCAAAACAAAGGTAGAATGAGCGGGAGTACTACCCACCGGTGTGGTGGGTGCCGTAGGCACTCCGACACTCAAGTCAGTAGTGAAGACGAGTGATAAATAAGGAAGAGTAAGGTCTGAGGTTACCTTGACCTCCGTTGACTGTCGTGAGGGCGGTGGGTCGGTGTTTAGTGGGTACAAGGCTCTGAGAACTCAATTTGGAGAGCTCAGACTTGAATGTCTCTCATTTGAATTGTGATGCTATTTTATAGGTAAAGAAAAATGACTTCGTTAGTTGGCATGAGCCCCACAACGTGCAATTGTATTTGATGAAAGATCATCGGCATGTGGGAATATGCTTGGTGTTAGGAAAAAGAGGGAAGTAGTTGGAATATAATTAGATAGGATTGTCTTGAAGCAATTGGTTTAATTATAGTCCCATAATACTAAATTTTATGGGTCGGGCCACTGTCTTTGGGCTTTATTTGGTGTTGGGTCTGAAGTGAAAAGATGATTTTACCCTTGGGTCCAAATTTGGCCCGTACAGCCATCAATAACTTCCAATGGCCAAATGAATGCACTACTGTGCCTAAGGTGGCTGGTATATACAAGGTGGATCTTATTGTTGCACTTAAAGCTCAAGTGTCATCCCTCACGACCCATCTAGCAGCATTGACCAATCAACAGGGCCAACCATCTATTGAAGCTATTGCTGCTAATAGAATGATCTTACCTGATGGAGGATATGAGCAAGTCCAATACGTGAACAATCGGAACTTTAAAAACTATAGAGGCAATCATATGCCTAACCATTACCATTCGAACTTATCATATGCCAATACAGAGAATATCTTGCAACCTCATTCTGGCTTCAAAAATCAAAGATCAGACCAGAAACTTTCCTTAGAAGACCTCATGAGTATGTTTGTTGCTAAAACTTCAGAGAGGTTTGAGAATAACGAGTCGAGGCTGAATAATATTGAAACACATATGGGCAATATAGGGGCAGCTATGAAGTCCTTAAAAGTACAGATTGGGCAGATTGCTTCTTCCATGACTAATCAACAGAAATGGACATTTCTTAATAATACTAAAGTCAACCCCAAATAGCAGTGTCAAGCCATAACCCTCAGGGGCGGAATAGAGATTAAAGATACCTCCCAGAACTTAGGTAGTAAAGAAAAATAAGCGGCATTTCAGGAGGAAACAGTAACAAAAGAAGAGAACAGTGCAGTAGCTCCTCCATATAATCCACCACTCATCCCAAAGACACATTTTCCGTACCCTCAGTGCTTTCAAAAGAATAAATTGGATGCTCAATTAGCTAAATTTCTAGATATCTTCAAAAAGATCCATATAAATATCCCATTCGCAAGCGCTTTGGAATAGATGCCAAATTATGTGAAATTTATGAATGCGGTGATGTCCAAGAAGAGGAAGCTGAAAAATTTTGAAACAGTAGCACTCACATAGGAATGCAGTGCCATTATACAGAAGAAGCTTCTACCAAAGCTAAAGGATCCTGGCAGCTTTACACTACCGTTCACTATTGGGAATCGATACTTTGGTAAGATACTATGAGATTTAGGTTCTAGTATCAATCTCATGCCTTTATCCATCTACACACAGTTGGGCATAGGTGAGGCGAAGCCAACCACAATGATATTGCAGCTAGTAGATAGATCCATCACCTACCTTAAAGGAATAGTAGAGGATGTGTTGGTTAAGGTGAATAAATTTTACCATCCTGCTGACTTCCTTGTCCTTGATATGGAGGAGGATCATGAGGTCCCAATCATCATTGGGAGACCTTTCTTGGCAACCGAAAGAGCGGTCATTGATGTGCAGAAATGTGAACTTTATTGTGATATTTTATATCATACTGCAAGTGTACGAGAGAGATAAATGAAGAGTGTCGAACCCACATAGATTGTGTTCAACTCACACTAAGTACTATAATTAATAAACCTAACTTTATTTAGAAAATAATTAATTAAGACAAAACTAAATAACTAAGATATAAAAATAATTAAGTAGAAGAAACCAATACGAGAGAGATTCTAGAGTCTGATTTCACCTAGCTATCCCCTATGTACTTGTCATGCCAATTAATCCTTATTCAGTTGCATTGTTTATAAGTCAAGAATCCTAAGTGTTCTACTCCCTCTCCCGAGCAATAGTGAAAATATCATGAATTATATACTTCGATATCCCTATAAAAATCTAGTAATTAATAACTCATTACATTTTATAATTCTTTGTTAACGACTTCAAAGGAACTATAGATTCTCCTGAACTCTATAAAAACTCATAGGTTATATTCTCTAGATCCTATTCAAAATCCCTCTCTCCCGAGCGATAGATTTTAAATATGTATCATCTCAATTTGTGGCCAACAAACAAGAAGCATTAAATGCAAGAGAATACAAATAAACTGAATCAAAACTTTATATAAATCAAATTAGCAAACAACACATAGATTCAAGCATTAGTTACAGCATCCTCTAGAATTATTGAGTTAGTTCATGACCAAATAATAAAACAATGAAAATAGGGTCATGAGCATAATGGATATCATTAGAGTTTAAAGAGAGAAACTAGATGATTAAACCTGAATTGAATCTCTTCCTCTTCAGACGTCACCGTCTTCGTCTCCTATTGTCGCTCTTCAATCCTCCTCCTCGGATCTCTTTAAAAATATGTGTTTTATATTTTGTGTTGTGTATTAGCCTCCCCATAGGGTTTTGGACAAGCTTGTGTATTTATAATAAAGTCTTGGATTCTTTGTACATGTAAAACCCTAAAAATTGGTGTTTCTGGGCTCTACGCAGCATCGCGGCGCCGGAAAGTGGCGTCGCGGTGCCGAAGCTGAGGGAACTTTGTATGTGCTTTGCTGAGAAGGTGCCAGGGAGCTAGAAGTTGGGCGCCGCGGCGCCAGTCACTTTTTTGGTGTCTCATTTTCTACATTTTTTGCTCTTCCCATGTGCCTTTGATGCATCCGTAAGGTTCCAAAACTCGTACAAATGTCCCAAGATCCATGTATCAATACTTCCAAATAAATCATAAAAGAAACTACAAATACATTAAATGATATGGAATCTAACAAAATAGTAAGCTAAGAATGCATGAATAAGTTGGTATAAACCGCACTTATCAAACTGAAAATGAGAGTTCAAGATGAAGAAGTCATCTTCAGTGTTTTAAAAGCCATGTCGATTCCTCAAGGTGATGCAAAATGTCACATGGTAGATATTGTAGAGACGAGAGTTGCAAACACGCAAGGTAAATCAGTATTTCAGCACCCTACGAGCATAGTGCAGCCATGCATAAAAGAAGGTTCTCTATAGCCAATCCTAAAATTGATCCCAAAGCGTCATAAAAAGAGGAAATCAAAAATTAGTTCTCACTTGCAGATGATCCTTGAAAAGCTAAAAAGATGGTCGAGCAAATTTTACCACAAGTGTAGTCAAAAATTTCAACCATCAGAAGGCCCTGGAGGACCATCCATGGATAAATTGCCACAACCTATCAAGCTATCTTTTTCATGTCGTAACAACTGATGGATACCAAAGAAGAAGGCACATGATACTACCTGGTCCGCTACATTGAAGCCACCATGACCATTTGGGTGGTTGCGTCTGGCTGAATACGTTAAACTTAGAAATAGCGGAGAAGGCAATCTTTGCATTTGATTTCTTTATTTTTGTTTTCTTTACTTTATTTTTATGTTATTGTGTGATATTTGCTTGTTAATTGGTTTGCATATGTATTTATGTAGGTAACTGAGCAACCCACATAGCCCGCACAATCAAATTCTGACCAGCATGAGCCTGATCAACTCCATGCATGGTAGCGTTATTCCTTACTTTTGTTTCTTTATCTTTATCTTACATTGAGGACAATGCAAGTTTTAAGTTTATGGGTGTGTGCATGTAGTGATAGTTTCTGCTACATAAAAAAAATTATTATTTTTTATTTTTAATCCTTGATAGTAAAGCATAAGTCTAATGATGAATTTTATCTGCTTTAGATGAAATCATAGAAATGATAAGTTCCCAATTGATTTTTATCTGATGCCTTGAGTAGGTGATCTAGGTTAGACTCGTAAGCATTTAACAATAGGTTTTTAGCAGTAAGAACCTAGGTAGTTGGAAAAGTGACTAGTTTAAGAAATTGTTTGCAGATGAATGATTGTTTGCTTAGATACCTATCTCAATATGCTAGTGTTATGATGTATGATATGATTAAAAACAAAAGAAAAGAAAAGAAAGACAAAAAGTTAAACAACCTATAACCGATAAGCATGAAGCTACCCATAGGTGAGTGTTAGGACCACCATGAGGAGAAATGCTACCTTAACGGGTAGGTGTCTTGAAAAAAAAAGAAAAAAATCATACCGTACTGAGCAAAGAAAGACAATTACAGAGTACTTTTGAGATATCTAGGTTGGTTTGACCCATCAGATCTTAATTTTTGAGACGAAATCATTGAGTTGGCTTACTTAAGAGTCGAGCTGTGACTGAACCTTTACACACGTACTTTGAGTCTGGCTTAGATGATTTATTCAAGAACTTGGATTTAAGTTGCATTAAGTACTTTTAAAGTTCTCTTATTTCATTGATAGACATTTTCTTAGGACAATATTATGCGTAACTACCAGAACTATTTTATTTTATTTTATTATTTTGTATATTTTTGCATGATTGTGTGTGAATGACATTTGTGGGTGTCGTAATTGCAAGCCCTCACGAGACTATAACTCGTCCACTAGGACCGCCTAGGGGTTTAAAGGCTTGTTGCATATACTAACTGCAATCTTGATCCCTACGAAAGTGGCCTAGGTAATTTTGTTATTTTTGTTTGTTTATTTTTATTTAGTCTTTTGCTCGGGACTAGCAAAATCTTAAGTTTGAGGGTGTTTGATAAGTGCAGTTTATACCTACTTTTTCCTACATTATTAGCTTATTATTTTGTTACATTCCATGTCATTTAATTTATTTTATAGTTTATTTTATGTTTTATTTGTAGGAAGCATTGAAACATTGATCTTGGAGCAAATTGAGGTGTTTTGGGACCTTATAGACGCATCGGAAGCACGCGGGAAGCTGAAAATGAAGAACACACTCATCTTGAAAATTTGGGGTGGTGTTGCGACGCCCCCACAAGATCCACACACTCATCCGAGAGTTAGGTGCCGCAACGCCAAAAGTGACGTCGCGACGCTGCGGCAGACTCTCAGAATCTTCAGAAATCAAGGTTTTACATGCATAATAACTCCAAGACTTTCCTATAAATATAGAGGCTCGTCCAAAACCCTAAAGAATATGCTAATACATAACTCAAGAGTTCAAATCACATATTTTAGAGAGATCCAAAGAGAAAAATTGAAGAGCGACAAAAGGAGACGAATGTGGTGACGTTCAAAGATGAAGGAATTCGATTCGGGTTTAATCTTCTAGTTTTTTCCTTTAACTCTAATGATTTCTATTAGATTAATGACTGTGCTTTCATTGTTTTATTATTTGGTCATGAACTAACTCTATTATTCTAGAGGATGATGTAGCCAATGCTTGAACCTATGTATGTTTTTGTCAATTTGAGTTTTATACAATTATAATTAAGTTTATTTATATTCTCTTGTGTTTAATGCTTCTTGTTTGTTGGCCACAAATTGAGATGATGAATGTTTAGAATCTATTGTTCGGGAGAGAGAGATTTTGAATAGGATTTAGAGAATATAACCTAGGCATTTTATAGAGTTCGAGAGAATCTATAATTTATTTGAAGTCGGTAACAAAGAATCACAAATCATAATGAGTTGTTAATTATTAGATTTTTATAGGGATATCGAAGTCTGTAATTAATAATCTTTTCACTATTTCTCAGGAAAAAGAGTGGAATACTTTAGGATTCTTGACTTATAAACAATGCAACTGAATAAGGATTGAATGACATGACAAATACGTAGGGGATAATGTGGGAACACAGGAGCTGGGGCGACGCATGCTGTTCTAGGCTCGGGGGCCTAGTTGGGAGTACGGAGTAGCCAACGGAGGACTAAACCGGAGAATAAGGGAGTCGCCACCGGTGTGAACCGGGACAAAGATTTAAGGCCGCACTCACCCCTCGCAAGGGAAGACCTCAAACCATTGGGTTCGGAATGGTCCCTTACTTATGCCACTTGTAATGTAAAGATTTATACAATAATCCAACCAAGCCTATGACATATATTTCCAAGTGCACCACAATCCTAAGTTCACATGCTTAAAAGTAAAGTTTACATCTAACATGCATGAAATCAAGTCCTATTGCTGAGTTCACATGCTTAAAGGTAGGCTTTTGCAACAACAAGCACATAACGTCACAAGAATTCAATCATTCATGTAAACATAAACACAAATAGTCATGGTAATATTTGCATGTAATATAAAGGAAATCAAAATGACGACAAATAATGTTATAGGCGCACTATGTAAAGAAGCATATAAATTATGGTCAAAATACCGCATGATAAACAAAATCAATACAAACACATAACTTGAGAAGATGAAGAAAGAAAGTATGCCAAATATGAACAATCAAAGATGCAATTTTACATTAAAGAGGAACATGCCATAATGATGCCCAAGAATGCAACTAACATGAGTGAAAGAAAGGGATACCGAGAAGAAAAGAAATGCAAAGAATGAGAGAAATGCAACATGCGTCTATATCCATATAATTACTACCAATTTTCCATTAAGCATTTTATATGTGATACAAGATTATGCAATGAGATGTTATATAGATGAATGATATGGAAAAGAAAGCATGACCAATGTTGCGCAACAAAAAAAAGAATAAGATGCATGGTTAAAATGACATTTTGCAAAAAAAACGATTAATCGCATAATAAACAGCGCGGCAAAACACCGTGGCAAAGGTATCCTTATGGCGTTTTTCCTCGAATGGAGGACCTTAAAATCACCCTGGTTAAGCCCATGCGCACATATCACATAATGAAGTGCCATACATAAAAATGCATAAAAAGATTTTTGTAAAACAGCGATAAATCGCGTAATAAATAGCGCGGCAAAACATCATGGCAAAGGTAGCCTTATGGCGTTTTCCCTCGAATGGAGGACCTTAAAACCACCCTAGTTAAGCCCATGCGCACATATCACATAATAAGATGCAATAAATAAATATGCATAAAAAGGATTTTGTAAAACAGCGATAATCGCGTAATAAATAGCGCGGCAAAACATCATGGCAAAGGTAGCCTTATGGCGTTTTCCCTCGAATGGAGGACCTTAAAACCACCCTAGTTAAGCCCATGCGCACATATTACATAATCAAGTGCAATAAATAAAGATGTATAAAAAAGGATTTTGTAAAACAGCGATAAATCGCGTAATAAATAGCGCGGCAAAACATCATGGCAAATGTAGTCTTATGGCGTTTTCCCTCGAATGGAGGACCTTAAAACCACCCTAGTTAAGCCCATGCGCACATATTACATAATGCATAAAAAATGAAATAAAAAAATAAAAGATATCGGATATCGTATACCGACTGAATACATCTCTCATCCAATCAAGCATACATCATCCGGCGCGGCGAAGCATCGTGGTAAATGATTTTAACCCCTTTAAGGGGACCTTTCATCGCACTTACTAAGCTCATGCGCATCATCTCCATATGACGTAAATAAATAATATGCGGAAATTAAAAGACAGAAAAATTAAACGGCAAATAATTAAATGAACAAGATAACATAAAATCAATAAGTGCCGTTTGCTCAAGTGGTACGTGGAATTGTGGCCCAAGTACAGACCGCACTACCGTCCATTCGGATTCGGCTACGGAATTTACGTCTGGGTTTCCATCCTATATACCACAAGAGACGACACTTCCATTCATCCAAAATCCACAACAAACATCATATACACAACAAATGCCACAAATACAGAAAATATAATCAAAGTAAATGACCAGAAATTAAATAGAAATAAGTGTGAAAAATACCCTAAGGTCTAACCTTTTTAGTTGTCCTCGGACTTGCGTTTCGCGGAGATCGGAAGGGATGAAAGCTCCTTACTTTTCCGGTTCACTAGCTTCGCATTTTGGCTCGCTGTTCCACTATTTTTCCCACTGTTTTGGCGTCGTTTTGCTGCTGTTTTTGACGTGTCTTCTGCTCACTGTTTCAGGTCTTGTTCTTCTGTTTCGGCTTCGTTTTGCTGCTGTTTTTGACGTGTCTTCTGCTCACTGTTTCAGGTCTTGTTCTTCTGTTTTAGTGGACTGCTATGCGTGTTTTTTAAAGGTTTTAAGTGCAGTTTTTTTTGTGATTGTTTAAGGATTAAAAGTGCAGTTTTTGTTCACTGTTTTTTAAGGATTAAAAGTGCAGTTTTTGTTCACTGTTTTTTAAGGATTTGGGCTGCTGTTTTAAGGTGATTCAGGGGCTGTTTAGGCGTGTTTTAGGGGGGGTGCAGGGGCTGCTGTTTTATGGTAAAAGGGACTGCTGTTTGGGACGTGTTTTACTGCTGTTTTAAGGTGATTTTGGGCTGTTTTTGATGGCTAAATTTCGGCAATGGAGGGGCTTAGAGGGGCTGTAATTTTCGGCTAAGAGTGAGGGAGGAGAAGAGAAATATTTTGCTTCCTTTTCTTGTGATTGGCGTGAATTCTAAGGCTTCTCTTTGTGTAAAAAAACGTGAATGAGAGGAGTTCTTTTGTGTGTATGGGCGTGGACTAGAGAGAGTGGGGGGATGGTGTGGCTAGGTTAGTGCATGTTTATATAGAAGAGAGCTAGGGTTTGCCCTTGTCTCACAAGGAAGAGATCTAGTTTCCAAATTAGGAGTCATAAGAATGGTATACACAAGATTGAGGGGGGACAAAATATTTTAAATTAGGAAGTCAACTATTTTAAATTGGTAGATGTCTTATTAGATTAGGAAGTCAAATATTTGATTAGTTTTAATTGGTTATGATTGATTTTAATTAGGCATATCTTCTTTTTAATTTTAGTATATGATATATTCAAATTATTTAAATTAGGCATGATTTTAGTTTAAGTTTGGTAAATGTTTTATTTAATTATTTAATTAATTATATTAATATCTTATTTAGTTAATGTTTTAATTAATATTTATTTATTTAATTTGGGGGTATTTTAAGGGTGATGGGCGTGTGGGCCTTGGTGGGTGGGAGTGGGCTTGGCTAGGTGCATGTTAATTTAGTTAAGTGTTTGGGCTAAGTTTGTGTGGGCTAGGTGGGGTGTGAAGGCTAAGTTCATGTGGACTAGGTGTGCGTGGGCCGGGTTTAGGTGTCTCGGGTCGGGCATAAATTTTAAAACAGAAAACAAGCGAGTTACTTGAAGCCAAACTAGTGAACTTAATCCGTCAATGAGTCAATTCTTGACTCTTCCCTTCCGATGTCCGTTTCCCGCGGTTTCCGTAACTTAAAAGGTAGTTGTCTCCAAATAAGACTCCTCATCGGGTTTCACATGCAAAAATGCAATGCCTACAGTCGCCCCCACTTTGATGGGACTTGTGCAGTGTGTGACTTTGAACAATCCTATCAAAGTTATGCAATGCATTTCTACTTACCTGGCTCGCCAACTGTCACTTGACTTACCATGTGTTGAGTTGATTTGGGTGGTGAGGTGCTGCGACCCCTGTTCATTCCCGAACCGTGTTGTGATGTGGTCCATTCCCGAACGGTGCCGTAAGGTGGTCCATTCCCGAACCGTTACTGTGAGTTGGTCCATTCCCGAACCGTTAATGTGAGGTGTTCATTCCCGAACTGTTATCGTGAGGTGGTCCATTCCCGAACCGTTACTGTAAGGTGTCCATTCCCGAACTGTTACTGTAAGGTGGTCCATTCCCGAACCGTTACTGTGAGGTGTTCATTCCCGAACTGTTACTGTAAGGTGATCCATTCCCGAACCGTTACTGTGAGATGTCCATTCTCGAACCGTTACTGTGAGATGTCCATTCCCGAACTATTATTGTGAGGTGGTCCATTCCCGAACCGTTACTGTGAGGTGGTTCATTCTCGAACCGTGCTTCCATTCTTGGAGTGTCATTCCTGGCTTGTTCATTCCTGAACTGTATTTCCATTCCTGGAGTGCCATTCCCGGCTTGTTCATTCTCGAACTGTTATCGTGAGGTGGTCCATTCCCGAACCGTTACTGTGAGGCGGTTCATTCCCGAACCGTGCTTCCATTCTTGGAGTGCCATTCCCGGCCTGTTCATTCCTGAGTTGTATTTCCATTCCTGGAGTGCCATTCCCGGCTTGTTCATTCTCGAACTGTGTTTCCATTCTTGGAGTGCCATTCCCGGCTAAACTGATGTTGATGCTGATGTGGGCCTGGCCCCTGAACTGATACTGATGTGGGCCTCGGCCCTGGGACTCATCCCCAAACTGATACTAATGTAGGCCTCGGCCCTGGACTCGTCCCCAAACTAATGCTGATGTGGGCCTCGGCCCTAACTGCTACTGATATGGGCCTCGCCCCCAGACTGATACTGATACGGGCCTCGCCCCCAACTGCTATTGATATGGGCCTTGCCCTCAGACTGATACTGCTGATATGGGCCTCGCCCATGTGATTCATTCCTGAAGACTGCTGACATTGTACTGTTACTGCTTCTAGTTGGCTTGCATTCGGCGCTTTTTTTTTTCTCATTTGAAACCTGTTATTACAAAACAGAACAAACAAAAAAAAAGGATGCAAATATGTTACGTGTATGCATGCATGAATGTTCCTATCCCGTCGGGTTAGGTCTTCCATCAATTCTCTTGGTGACTGCTTAGTCTTCTTTTCCTCAGGCAAACCACTGCTTCAATCTGTCTATGTTGATCGGCTCAGTGAACTAATTCTCTTCCAAGTCTGATAGTTTCACTGCCTCTATTTCCCAATTTCTGAATGTCTATCTTATCTTTTCTGTTTGCTTATTTCGAAGGTTCCCCGTGTTCATCACTGGATTCCATAGTACCAAGGTTGAATACTTTTCTCAAATATACTCATATTGTAGAAGAGTTTCAGCGAAATGAACATCTTTATTATTGTTGAGGAAAAAAGTTCGAACAAGTAACAAAATCAATGTCATTTAAAAAAACTGGATCAAATGGACTAGGAGTAACATCTCCATCATCCGCAGCACTGCCTTCTTCCTCGGCCTATGGTTCTTCACTGTCATCCATGTAAGAAGCTTGGTGGTTGAGGGTTTCTTTTCATGGGTTGGGTATTTTATGGGAATCTATGAGATCTTGAATTTCATGCCTGAGGCGGGTGTAGTTGTCGGTGTCATGGCCATGTAGCTGGTGGAAGTGACAATACAGGTTCACATTTATGTGTGGTGGTGGGGGGTGCGGAAGTGGCTTGCTTTCTAAGGGTTTCAAGATTCCTTGTCCCTGTAACTTTTCAAATACCTTCGACAAAGGTCTACCAAGGTTGGAGAATTGCCGGTTCCTGATGGCAGCAACCTCGATAGTAGTGGGCTTAGTCTCAGAATGCCCCCCAAAAGTCCGTCTATTCTGGCCATAGAACTTTCTGTTTTCAGCCTCCTCTTCCTCAATATCCATGACAGTTTCCCTCAACTGTCGAAAATCAGAAATCATCGAAGTCATCCTCCTCAGCTTACCATAAATAGAGGGCTTGGTGCCCTTGATAATCATCTTGATTTGGTCCTTCTCTGAGGGTCGAGTCTGCATTTTCAAAAGCTGGCTTCTCCAGCGATCCACATACTCTTTGAAACTTTCCTCTGGCTTCTGTTTAGTGTTCTCCAAATCACGGAGTGACAAGTCAATTTCTAAGTCTGTAACATACTGCTTCAGAAAAGCATCAGCTAGTTCCTTCCAATCTTCCTTAACCTTCTTCTCCAAACTGTGGTACCACACCACGGGAGCTCCCTCGAGCGACATTCCAAACATTTTCTGCACTTGGCGCTGAGACAAGCCAACTGAACTCATGACTGATACAAACTGATGGAGATGCACCCTTGGATCATCATTCCCGTTAAACTTAGCCATATCGGGCATCTTGAACTGTGCCGGCAACTGTTCCTCGAAAGTCAGTGTGTCATAATCCAGCAGATCCTCATTCTTACCCCTCATCTTGCGGGTAACCGACTCAACCTGATCCCGAAGTTTCTGTAACTCTGCCTGAGACCCAGATACTCTGCCTGCTGCATACTCTGCCATATCATCATCAAAAGCGGGGTATCATCCTCCAATCTGTTCGGAGATTCCTCTTGCCTCACATCCCCAGAATTAACCCCGGCGCGAGACCCAGCTATGCCAGCCATAGCAGTGGTCAAAGCTTGCAACTGTTTAGTGATCTTTGCAAGACTGTTCTCTAACTGATCCATTCGGGACACCTCATTATCTGATTCACTCATGCTTCCAACTGTTCTTTTAGTGAGTCTGGTTCCTTCCCTAACCCAAACGGTATCTATGATGTCTTTTTTAAGACACAGAGGATGTTAACAAGGTATATGTATGCATGATGTGCATAAGAAGTATATAACATATATTAAATCAAATAAAATTCTCAAACAAATCGGCCTATTATCATTTTAGAAGCTTTTGGGACAACTGTCATAAGAGTGAACCCGTCCCAGTTTAAATGGCCCAACGAGTTCATGTCTTATGGCAAAGAGTCCAACTAAATCCAAATGATAATATTCCGAACACAATCATAAAATGGCCCATTGTTATTTAGAAGCCTTTTGGCCCAATCGTCATAAGATATGTTCTTGTCCCAGTTTAAATGGCCCAACAAGCCCATATCTCATGACAAAAGACCCAGATGGATTCAAATAGCAATGTTCCCAAACATAAGCATACAAGGAAGATATTATAAACATAAAATAATAGCTTCTACCGTGTGCCCCACCATCATTTCAGAAGCTCTGGGCCTAATTGTCATAAGATACGAACATGCCCCAGTTTAAATGGCCCAGCAAGTTCGCATTTTTGACAAAGAGTCCAATTCATCCAAATGATAATGGTCCTAAAGCACAAAGAAATATTTGTTATAGGCTATACAACCCGGTCTACACATGGGTTCGTGGGAGTATGGACAAAGGCTCTCATCGGCGAAGGATGGCCCACAACTAGGTCTCCCCAATCAAGGGTTCGAGCAACCAAGTGAGCACACCCTTTTTTATACACTAAGGTATGGTGTGTGACTGACTGTCAAATGGATTTCCCGTTGTAGATTCCCCAGAGGGAAGGTGGAGCGAGGCTAACTTAAATACCCAAGCCTCTTAGGCTCTTATCGCTTGGTGTCAGGAATAAACAACGAGTCCTCCAAATTAGTCCATCACAATAGGCTACGAGTAGATGGCTATTTAGGTGCCTTCACAGCTTTTCCTTCTAGAAAGGTAGTGAGTGAAGGAAGACACCAAACTATTACCTAGCCTCAAAATGCCTTTGATCACAACCCCCATTTCACACATTTGTAGACACGGTTAATTAAAGCATAAATCTATACATTACAAGGCATTATTTCGGGGCCGATTCTCTATCCCCAGTGGAGTCGCCAGACTGTGGGAACACAGGAGCTGGGGCGACGCATGCTGTTCTAGGCTCGGGGGCCTAGTTGGGAGTACGGAGTAGCCAACGGAGGACTAAACCGGAGAATAAGGGAGTCGCCACCCGGTGTGAACCGGGACAAAGATTTAAGGCCGCACTCACCCCTCGCAAGGGAAGACCTCAAACCATTGGGTTCGGAATGGTCCCTTACTTATGCCACTTGTAATGTAAAGATTTATACAATAATCCAACCAAGCCTATGACATATATTTCCAAGTGCACCACAATCCTAAGTTCACATGCTTAAAAGTAAAGTTTACATCTAACATGCATGAAATCAAGTCCTATTGCTGAGTTCACATGCTTAAAGGTAGGCTTTTGCAACAACAAGCACATAACGTCACAAGAATTCAATCATTCATGTAAACATAAACACAAATAGTCATGGTAATATTTGCATGTAATATAAAGGAAATCAAAATGACGACAAATAATGTTATAGGCGGACTATGTAAAGAAGCATATAAAATATGGTCAAAATAATCGCATGATAAACAAAATCAATACAAACACATAACTTGAGAAGATGAAGAAAGAAAGTATGCCAAAGATGAACAATCAAAGATGAATTTTACATTAAAGAGGAACATGCCATAATGATGCCCAAGAATGCAACTAACATGAGTGAAAGAAAGGGATACCGAGAAGAAAAGAAATGCAAAGAATGAGAGAAATGCAACATGCGTCTATATCCATATAATTACTACCAATTTTCCATTAAGCATGTTATATGTGATACAAGATTATGCAATGAGATGTTATATAGATGAATGATATGGAAAAGAAAGCATGACCAATGTTGCGCAACAAAAAAAAGAATAAGATGCATGGTTAAAATGACATTTTGCAAAAAAAACGATTAATCGCATAATAAACAGCGCGGCAAAACACCGTGGCAAGGTAGCCTTATGGCGTTTTTCCTCGAATGGAGGACCTTAAAATCACCCTGGTTAAGCCCATGCGCACATATCACATAATGAAGTGCCATACATAAAAATGCATAAAAAGATTTTTGTAAAACAGCGATAAATCGCGTAATAAATAGCGCGGCAAAACATCATGGCAAAGGTAGCCTTATGGCGTTTTCCCTCTAATGGAGGACCTTAAAACCACCCTAGTTAAGCCCATGCGCACATATCACATAATAAGATGCAATAAATAAATATGCATAAAAAGGATTTTGTAAAACAGCGATAAATCGCGTAATAAATAGCGCGGCAAAACATCATGGCAAAGGTAGCCTTATGGCGTTTTCCCTCGAATGGACGAATGAGGACCTTAAAACCACCCTAGTTAAGCCCATGCGCACATATTACATAATCAAGTGCAATAAATAAAGATGTATAAAAAAGGATTTTGTAAAACAGCGATAAATCGCGTAATAAATAGCGCGGCAAAACATCATGGCAAAGGTAGCCTTATGGCGTTTTCCCTCGAATGGAGGACCTTAAAACCACCCTAGTTAAGCCCATGCGCACATATTACATAATGCATAAAAAATGAAATAAACAAATAAAAGATATCGGATATCGTATACCCGACTGAATACATCTCTCATCCAATCAATCATACATCATCCGGCGCGGCGAAGCATCGTGGTAAAGGATTTTAACCCCTTTAAGGGGACCTTTCATCGCACTTACTAAGCTCATGCGCATCATCTCCATATGACGTAAATAAATGATATGCGGAAATTAAAAGACAGAAAAATTAAACGGCAAATAATTAAATGAACAAGATAACATAAAATCAATAAGTGCCGTTTGCTCAAGTGGTACGTGGAATTGTGGCCCAAGTACAGACCGCACTACCGTCCATTCGGATTCGGCTACGGAATTTACGTCTGGGTTTCCATCATATATACCACAAGAGACGACACTTCCATTCATCCAAAATCCACAACAAACATCATATACACAACAAATGCCACAAATACAGAAAATATAATCAAAGTAAATGACCAGAAATTAAATAGAAATAAGTGTGAAAAATACCCTAAGGTCTAACCTTTTTAGTTGTCCTCGGACTTGCGTTTCGCGGAGATCGGAAGGGATGAAAGCTCCGTACTTTTCCGGTTCACTAGCTTCGCATTTTGGCTCGCTGTTCCACTATTTTTCCCACTGTTTTGGCGTCGTTTTGCTGCTGTTTTTGACGTGTCTTCTTCTGCTCACTGTTTCAGGTCTTGTTCTTCTGTTTCGGCTTCGTTTTGCTGTTGTTTTTGAAGTGCTCACTGTTTCAGGTCTTGTTCTTCTGTTTTAGTGGACTGCTATGCGTTTTTTTAAAGGTTTTAAGTGCAGTTTTTTTTGTGATTGTTTAAGGATTAAAAGTGCAGTTTTTGTTCACTGTTTTTTAAGGATTAAAAGTGCAGTTTTTGTTCACTATTTTTTAAGGATTTGGGCTGCTGTTTTAAGGTGATTCAGGGGCTGTTTAGGCGTGTTTGGGGGGGGTGCAGGGGCTGCTGTTTTATGGTAAAAGGGACTGCTGTTTGGGACGTGTTTTACTGCTGTTTTAAGGTGATTTTGGGCTGTTTTTGATGGCTAAATTTCGGCAATGGAGGGGCTTAGAGGGGCTGTAATTTTCGGCTAAGAGTGAGGGAGGATAAGAGAAATATTTTGCTTCCTTTTCTTGTGATTGGCGTGAATTCTAAGGCTTCTCTTTGTGTAAAAAAAACGTGAATGAGAGGAGTTCTTTTGTGTGTATGGGCGTGGACTAGAGAGAGTGGGGGGATGGTGTGGCTAGGTTAGTGCATGTTTATATAGAAGAGAGCTAGGGTTTGCCCTTGTCTCACAAGGAAGAGATCTAGTTTCCAAATTAGGAGTCATAAGAATGGTATACACAAGATTGAGGGGGGCAAAATATTTTAAATTAGGAAGTCAACTATTTTAAATTGGTAGATGTCTTATTAGATTAGGAAGTCAAATATTTGATTAGTTTTAATTGGTTATGATTGATTTTAATTAGGCATATCTTCTTTTTAATTTTAGTATATGATATATTCAAATTATTTAAATTAGGCATGATTTTAGTTTAAGTTTGGTAAATGTTTTATTTAATTATTTAATTAATTATATTAATATCTTATTTAGTTAATGTTTTAATTAATATTTATTTATTTAATTTGGGGGTATTTTAAGGGTGATGGGCGTGTGGGCCTTGGTGGGTGGGAGTGGGCTTGGCTAGGTGCATGTTAATTTAGTTAAGTGTTTGGGCTAAGTTTGTGTGGGCTAGGTGGGGTGTGAAGGCTAAGTTCATGTGGACTAGGTGTGCGTGGGCCGGGTTTAGGTGTCTCGGGCCGGGCATAAATTTTAAAACAGAAAACAAGCGAGTTACTTGAAGCCAAACTAGTGAACTTAATCCGTCAATGAGTCAATTCTTGACTCTTCCCTTCCGATGTCCGTTTCCCCCGCGGTTTCCGTAACTTAAAAGGTAGTTGTCTCCAAATAAGACTCCTCATCGGGTTTCACATGCAAAAATGCAATTCCTACAGATAGCTAGGTGAAATCAGACTATGAAACCTCTCTTATCTTGGTTTCTCCTTGTTAAACCTTTTTAATATCTTGTTTATTTATCTTTTAATTTTATTTTAGATGATTTTAAAATTACTTTCTAAATAAAGTTAAGTTTACTAATTATAGTACTTAGTGTGAGTTTGATTACAATCCATGTGGGTTCAACACTCATACTTATCATTTACTAAAACTTGAAACCGTATACTTGCGGTACGATATAAAATATCACAACAATCATTGGACAAGATGCAGCGAAGATCAGCCAGCTGAAGAATGAACTCTCTAAGTCTTTCGACATGAAAGATTTAGGAGCAGCTCGGCAGATTTTGGGAACGCAAATAGTTCGGGACAGACATAACAAAGGTTATGGCTTTCACATGAGAGTTATATTGAACAGATAACAAAAGATTCGATATACAGAATGCCAAACTTGTCATCATTCAGCTAGCACACCACTTTAAATTGATCAAGAGTTTGTGTCCCTCATCCAAGAAAGAGATAGATGATATGTCATCAGTGTCATATTCTTCAGCAGTTGGAAGCCTAATTTACACTATGGTATGTGTTGGGGTTTTGATGCGGGCGCAATGGAAGCTCGCGGTTCGGGTGAAATCATAATTTTAAATACTTTTAAATTAATAAATAAATTATTCAATATCCAATATGAATAAATCATTCATATTTCACCTAAACATATTTATTCGATATCAAATAATGACATAAATAGTTAAGAAGCATCGCGAAACTTTTACGAAAATGTTTTTCCGCAAAATGGCATAAAATACGTTTTTGACCAAACTGACTACCCAATACACATGGGGGCTGTCCAGGTCAGCCCCAACAGTACTAGGACAGTTCACGGGCTACCCGAACAGTGACCAATTCACTATTTGGGCAGCCGTCACCCGGTTGGCTCAAAAGTCACCCGGTAACAGCGTTTTTCGCCGTTTTCACTTATTTCAACTCCAAAACAATTTCCGACAATTGTTCCAATACCCAAAACACATCCAATACATTTATATGACATAATTTTCATCACCAAAATATCATATTTTTCAGATCTGATCTGGATGTGAAAACAGTCCATTTTTCATGCTTAAACCCAATTTTATCAAGATTAATCTAATTAATCTAACACCATTTAAGTCCCACCATGATGAAATATCTCTAGAAAAATTCTAGGTTATTTTAGAGTGGCTCTATAACTCTAGAATGGCAACTAAGTTGTCTAACAATAAATTGAACCCAAATTACATTAATTTAGTCCAATGTTTACTTACACATGCATCTATCCACTTAATCAATCATCCAAATCAAAAACCCAAAAAATAGAATGGAAAAGAATCTCTACATCTCATGTTTTCAACAAGAAAAACAAGAAACAACTTTCCAAAAACAAAGAAGATAAAAAAATTACCTTTAATCTTCCTAGTCTTCTTTGAAATTTGTTCTTAATTTGATTCTTCTACCTCCATTCTTATTTTTGTGTTTTTGAATGAATGAAAGAAGTTAGAGATTTTGCCACTTCTTCACCAAGACAAAAAGAAAACAATTTTTCTTTTAAATGGCCAAAAAACGTGGCCTTTCTTTCATCCAAAGCTTACTAAATAAGCTTCACACAAGAAAAAGACCAATATAACCCATGATCCAAGAAGCTAAAGAGGATAAAATTATATTTTAACTTGTAAAGCTTATCTAATAAGCCAAAAGTCAAAATACAATAATTTAGTTCAAGGATAAAAAAGTCATTTGCCAAGCAAATGTTACTTTTCCATAAGTCATGACATTGTGACACTTGTCCATAATTAAATATTAATTTAATCAAATTAAATATATTAAATATCTGGACAAAAACTAATTATATATACAATATATATAATTAATTAATTAACAAATATCCATTAAATAATTTATATTAAATTATATCAAATATAATATCTAAATAAATTATTTGGACACTTGTCATATACATCAAATATGTAAAATGACTAAAATACCATTTGCATGTGTATTTTCGTTTACAAACTAAACGATTCGAATTAACTAATTTAATCCGATAAAGTATTGTGAATAATATGTATTATTTATAACACGTTGCCCAAGTTCTCAACGAGTACACTTCATATTGTGAGACTCTCTAAGTTTAGGTTTATTCGTCACGAAATCCAATTTCGTGTCCATAATTCACCCACTCATGAATTATGACGACCACAGATAATCTCGCTAAACTATGCAATTTGAGATTATTGCATACGTATATAATCCCTCCGTCACAGGTTATCCATATAATACCTGGGATATAGATAAGAACGTCAAATCATTATGGTATAATATAGTCGACTTTCAAATTTACGATCTCTAAATAACACTCGGAACTCACTTTCGAAGTTATACCACAGCCATGGATTTACTAGATCGCAAACACGTGTAGGATACCTATGCCATGTACACATGACTGACAGATTCTATCTTTATACGCACTGGATATCATGAGCATCAATCCACACCCAACGAACATGAGGAGTCTGATCTAAATAGATCGGTGACGTGACTGCCATCAAAGTGGGGAGGATAACTCATATATCCACTGTGGTATCTCAAGTCGAAGGACCATAATGCTCGCCAAACTCGAGAAGATTCATATTGACGTTGGTGTACCATTTATTATGAAATCTTCAGTGAGTCGTTCAGTGTTTATCAAATAAACACCTACATGTCTATATGAGTCTCCTGAGACTCATGGTTCATTGAGATAAATCATCGGACCAAGTCACGATATACGACATGTACTGGTCTCAGCAGATTTTACTAACCGACCCGTGTTAGTAAATCTTGACCATGAACTTTATTTAAGGATATACAACTTATAGTGACGCTTCCCAATGTCAATTACAAACTACGTTGTAACTACACACTACATTGTAAATCATAGGGTCTTTGTCTAATATACACGTATCACTAAATCAGATTTAGTTTCAATCTAATCAAATTAGATATTTAATCGTAATTAGATCGAATATGTATATAAAAGACAAGAGGTGCTACCATTAAATAATTAATATTATGGAAAAATGCATTGTTCGTATTCATGAATCAGACATAAGTATGATCCGGATTGGCACTCCGAGCACCAACCCTAACAGATCTAACCCCAAAGTCGCTTCCTTTTTTTTATACAAGTAGGTTCCTTTACAATAATATAATTCATATAATTAAGATAAGATTATGATTTCTTATCTTATTAGAACACTCAGCTTATTTCCTTGTTTGAATCAGTGTATCCCTCATTTTCCTATTCAGATTACGATACTAGTTTTGGGGGTCGGATAAATCTATGCCTTAGTCTATGAAAAAAGTCTATAGTCATGTGGTCGAATAAAATTATGATATATGAGTCATTGAGAGAACTACTGATGTAAGTCCTCAGATAAGCTCCTAACTCATGTCATCGGGTAGGCTCCTCAGTCAATAAGCTTATCAATTCTTCATCCTCATGAAATTTACATATGTTGTATCCATGCCGATTCGACCATCGTATGATAAGATAAAATAGGTCAGAGATTAGGTCCAAAAAATATTGACATGAGCCATGATCTTGTACGAAAAATCACGTACAACAAATAATAATGAAATATCAAGAATTTTTGTGTATCCGAAGATTGTGATAAAGTTTGTTAATTGCAATAACAATACAAAGAAAGAATAATACTATTTTCAAATTTAACTATCTCAATGTATGATAATTATGTAAAATGATTTTTTTAACCCTACCACTTCTTTAGGTGTTTTGAAAAATGTACTTAAAAAACAACTAGATGAAACTCACACATTTAAATAAGAAATTTTAGAATTTGGACATCTTGGCCCATTTACTTGATACAGCATTTCCTTGAAAATGGGTCGACATGTTTTGGATAACGATACATCAACCCGTTAAGATTTTAATAAACTGCAAAGTTTGAAATTATCAAAAGTATGTTGCATCTGCTCTTTGCCATTTTTTCGATTAATTATTTTTAAATATTTAAAAATATATTTATAATGACGTCAAAAGATTCATGTAACCGACCCACCTATTGAGAAAAGACTTTGTTTTCAAATTGAGATATTCATATATTATCACACATATCACGTAAGAATAATGAAAAAAATAATAATGACACACTCTTATAAAGTTATGATATAAAATTTATATTTTAAAATAAAAAAGAATAATGTAAAAAAATTAATAGTAACACGTGGTATTTATTGATCAATTACACGTTATTCAGGATAAATAATTAACACCGGAGATTCAAATAAGTGTTTGACTGTATATACAATAGATTTGTGATAATATTTTATTAAAAAAAATATAAAAATGCATTTTCCGTAAAAATGTTATGACTTTTAGGTATCTAAAACTGAAAACGAATAACATTCCTGTCACTTGGGGTCAACTTAGGGGAAAATTTGCTAATGAATGATGCAAAGTATTTTGACCAAACCGGGTACTTGGACCTTGATCCGTTGAGCCGCTATTATATTTCCAGCTCCGACCTGGTCAACCCCTAAGGAAGCTGCGGGTCCCACCTAAGTTTATTGACTTTTTTGTGTGTACTTTGGGTGCCCAACTCTACCCGTTCACACTGGGCCCCAGTAGGCTCTAAAGAAACGCGTCGACGGCTGGGATCAATTTCTCCGTTCAACTAGAAAAGTCAAAATTAGAAACATCCAAAAATAATATTAATAAATGATAATAACAAAATTAATAGAAATAAAATAATAGACAAAATTGTTTAAGCGTTTGGAATGGGGCCCTGTTTGTCATTTGCTTTTGGTGACAGAATATGATAATACAGAAAAAATGAAAAAGAAAAAGTCTGCTTTGTTTTAGCGGGTAATTTTTTTTTTTTTTAATAATTATTAAAGTAGAAGTGTGGAAGTTGGAACCATACAACAATAGTGAGCCCAATTCGAAGATACTTATAAGAAATTCTCCATGTTCCACCTCTTTTCTTTTCCATTGTTTTAGCTAAATAAAAAATACTTGAAAATGGGAGAAGGCTATATAAAAAAATTAAACATCATTTCTAAGAAAATAGAAACTTAAACTTTATTCTCAATTATACAACTCTATTTGACTATAATTTAGAGCTCTTTTATTAAGAACCAAGTTCCAATTATATTAATAATAATATATTATTTTTCTGAAAATATTGGAAACTCCGCCATAAAACTATTCAATTTCAGATTAAATGGAGCAATTAAAACCTCTACATGTCTTATGCTCTTACAATAAATATATCTCTTGAACTTGAATACAAGACTTGCAATCAAGTACTAAAATATTTATCATTAAATTACACCCCTTAGGGGCTTATATTAATAATATACTAAAGGTAAATATAAGTTTTTAAAAGCATGAAATTATATTCTTACAAAGGACAAATCAACTAGTCTAAAATCAACTAGTCTAACTCTTTCTTTAGAAGCAATATGTTATGAGTTCATGATAAGTGTGGATATTGATTAATTCGGATTTATAGTATAAAAAAATTTATTTACACAACATTTAAAATATAAAAGATATATTTTTATATTATATCCAAATTTCATAAAAAAAAAAGTTGTCAAAATGATCATGAATTTCCAAACTCAAAAATATATAAGATTAATGTTAGAATTTAAAAAAAAAATCTCAAAATATATGTTCCAAATTTGAGATGGATGAGATTCGAATCTTCAATCTCTTTGAAAAAAAAAAAAGAAAAGAAAATTGTATAAACTGAACCAATTGATTCTCACTAGTTAAATATATAAATTATGTACATGCTATTTTAAATTATAAAATTATTGGAATTTTTAGTTCATATAACCACCCTTGTATTATGTTTGTAAACTTTAACGAGAAGTACAAGTTAATTGAAAAAGGGGGTCATTGTCTGTCATACAGCGGTAGCATCACAGGCCGTTACGTTTAACATTATAACAAACAAAACTTGGATTAAATAGTTAATAATAATTCTCTTAAAATTAATTAATTAAGAATAAGTTCTTCTCATATTCAAACAGCAAAGGTTCAAGCAAAACAAAATACGACCAACCAGACAAAAAACACAACTCAATAAATCCCTCTTATCATATAATCCCCTTAATTTTGCATATACCCATTTCTTAATTTTATCTTTTTTGATTCTCCTTCTGGGGATTTTTCACTGGTAAGCTTCTGTTCAGATCCTAACCCAATTATTTTTTTTGGCATGTGAACCTTTATTTGATTGCAAGTTTGGATTTTTTCTTAATCTTGATGATTTATTGATCTGATTTTGTGGATGTATTATAACAAGTTATGATTTTTACTTCAATTTTGATATCAAGGATTAAAATTTATGATTTATTGTTTTGGAGACTTAAGAGCAAAAGGGACAGAAAAATTATGGCTAATAATGCGGCGGCGTGTGCTGAGAGGGCGACTAATGACATGTTGATTGGTCCAGACTGGGCAATAAACCTTGAGTTATGTGATATCATCAACATGGATCCGGGGTATCAATCTTTTGACTTTTTTATTTCTGTTTTTTGTTTTGTTGGTTGATCGTTTTTATTAATTTACTTGCATGTTGGTAATTTTGATTTTTTAATTTTGGAATTTAATAATTTGAGTTTACTGTGTATATTTATTTGATTTGAATTTTGCATTTAGGGCTAGTAAATTTCTAGTTGGATGGATGGATATTTGGATATTCTCATTTAAGTTTTGTTTATTTACTGGGTGCATATTTTTGTGCTAGGGAGAACAGGGAATCAGCTGTGATGCTTGTGCATCAGTGTATGCTTCTAAGTTTAATGGAAGCTCATGTAAGTTTGGCGAGACGAGTTGTCTTGTCCTATACTGGGTTTTGGGTTAAAAGCTGTGCACACTTTTGAATATTCCAGTGTACGGTACCTGTGGTGTAATGTAATCCTCTCAAATGAAGCTAGCTGTGGGCCGCAATTGGTTAAGAAAAGTGATGTTCTTACATATACTAATTTTTAGGGGCTAGTTGAGGTCATCTAGTCTTATTATTGCTTGACATTCTTTCAGATATGGCTCTTAGAGCAGTCAATGTAAACCACTAAAACGAAGCTTCTGTTGGCCATGGATGAAGAAGAACTCTTATGAGTGGTTATTTACTTATTTGATCTGTCCCGTTTGGTTATTCTCTGTCATTCTGTTAGACTTGTTAGGATATTCATGCAGAGATCGGGTCTTAAAGAAGAACACTTATGCATGTTAGGATCATTGTTGTTTGGTATTTATTTGTTGATCTGGTGCGGTAAGCCGTAAGCCAGAATTTGTAAAGTCATTGCATATAGTACTGTTTGCTAGCACGCAAGAATCTTCCAAACGTGACGGGTTGTGCAATGAGAGTCAAGATGCCTAGTGTTCTTATTTGAATTATAGTTGATTGTTGCAGTCAGAATTTGAACTTGTCCATGTCTTCTCCACTTTGAGAAATTGTAGTCGCATATTCAAGCGTCAACTGCTCCGCTAGCCAGATTGTTTCACTGCCATTCTATTGCACATTTTCACCATTTCATAACTTAAAACACCAGTTATTTTGCATACTTTGATGCAAGGTGGATTGAAAAATTGTCAAAGTTTAATTGCACAAATAATCATTGAGCTCATCATCCTTTTGGGATGGTATTGCAGGCAAGCCAAAGATGCATTGAAAGTACTGAAGAAGCGCGTGGGCAGTAAAAATCCTAAAGTACAGCTGCTGGCTCTATTTGTAAGTAACTTCCTCCACATTGCTTTTATGTTAAATCATAAATTATTTAATGTCAAAATACTATGAATTAGTTATTTACCTATTGTACAATTAAGGTATACATACCTCTAAACTTATTAGAAAACAGTATGTATCATTGAGAATTTTAGTGTCTATCATGTCTATATAATGATTTACTTGTTTCTTGCCATATGCATGATGACACAGAAGAGTGATATTTTTTGCCGGAATTTTTTGATCTAGGCATTGGAGACTCTCAGCAAGAATTGTGGTGACAGTGTATTTCAGCAGATCGCTGAGCGTGATGTCTTACATGAAATGGTTAAAATAGTAAAGAAGAAGGTGCCTAATTTCTTGGCTGACCTGTTGGACTTTTTTTCTTCCGCTACATCATGCACTAACTTGTTCTATACCATTTTTTCTTTATTCAAAATTGCAGCCAGACTTGAATGTGAGGGAAAAGATACTTATTTTAATAGATACATGGCAAGAAGCTTTTGGGGGACCAAGGGGAAGGTATCCCCAATACCATGCTGCATATAATGAACTGAGGGTAATTGTTATATTTTTTCTTCTTGTAGATGATAAATATCTCTACCATCAATGCCATTAACGACTTATATGGATTAGAGTTCGCCACAAATGTCTATTAATTTCTGAATTCTAGCACTACATTCTGCCTGCTTAGACCAATGATGTAGGGGCATGATTGCTGTGATGTTTTAATTTATGGATATAATGGGTAGTAGGATTGCCCTTCTTTCCTTTAACCATTAGTAATGTTGTACTGGTGATTTATGATTAAAATGCTATTATTTTTATCCTCATTCAAGAGAATTATAGTTTGTTTGGAGTTAGATCTTAGTATTTTTATTGTTGTTACTGTGGTGATAACTTCTCTGAGCCTAAAAAACGGAGCTGTAGTGGTTCATTTTTGTGTAAATTGATATTTGGAGCCTACCGTGTGTGCTAATATTCATCATATGCTATGTTTACTGACGTACCTGTTTGACATCCAAGTTGTAGTATCTCATTTGTGCTTTTCTCCATTGAACAAATTATCCTGTTAAAATTGATAAACGCATCTAATATGCCCTACAGAGAGAGTAAATCTGCAAAAAAAACCTATCGGACTGGGGATTTTAGATAATTGGGTAGTCGTATCTTGGGGATTTACCAATTGTGCACTTGTTCTGTCATATGCAAAGTTTGTTTTTGTTTAATTTTATTTCCTTTCCATTCCAATACTATTATTATTTCTCTGAATTTAGCTTTCTATGTTCTGATAACATATAAATCCTTGAATATCTATTTTGTTAAGCAAAATCTTTATTTGATAATTAACAGTCTGCTGGAGTCGAATTCCCACCCCGGGCTGAGAATAGTGTACCATTCTTTACCCCAGCCCAAACCCAGCCAATAGTAGAACCTACTGCATTTGATGATGCTGCTATACAGGCCTCCCTGCAGTCAGATGCCTCTGGCCTCAGGTATCATTTAGATATTATCTGTTCTATTTCTTCATTTGTCTGTTGTGCTCAGACTTGTATTCAAAGGTTTGGACGCCTGTGTTTGCTATGGTATTTTACTTTCCTTTTTCATCCGTCATCTGGATGTGTTGGACACACTTAACCCTTGGGAAATTAACCAATAAGTATGCCTAATGACATGGAGTAGTGGTAAAAATCCTTAGTAATTTCTAAGGATGTAGGAAGGAGCCGATCAAATCTTTAATAGTTCATTGTACCACCAGCCTATAGATCTTGCACATATACCTGTTTTGCAGCCTTCACTGCTTCTAATTTGATTGAAACCGCATATTCGCATACATACACTTGCATATTAAATGGTGTGTAACTGTGCCGTCACAATTAGAATGAGTCTATGCTAGTTTTCTTACTGTGTAACTTTTGTTTTTTTCCAGCTTGGCAGAGATTCAAAGTGCCAAGGGACTAGCTGATGTGTTAATGGAAATGCTTGGTGCCTTGGATACCAAGAATCCTGAGGTATATTTTTCTTTCTGGCTCAGGGCATTTTTTGTTCTTTATGTTAATTTAAAACACTCAATGTTGTTCCTGGCAAAAATAATGGATCAGGAAATGTGGTCTGAGGAGAAATTTGTTTCTCATAAATGGTGACATTTATAGAATATGTATTCTTTACTCTGATTATATTTTTTTGTACCTCTTAATTATTTAATTATGCATTATTATTTAATTGGTAATAAAGTTTCTCTCAGCAGCACCTAAATAGTAATGGTGTCAGTGATGTTCCTAGTTCTTTCAAATTAGTGGAGTGATGTTCCTATTTCCTTATTAGTAGAGTAAGAAAGCTTCTTAGTTGATTCTCATGGGTAGAAGGAAAAAAATGCATGTCGATTGACCATCCTTCCTGGAATTCTTACGATTCTCGTGGTTTTCTTTTGGCAGGGTGTGAAGCAAGAAATAATTGTTGACCTTGTTGATCAGTGTCGTTCTTATCAAAAGCGTGTCATGCTTCTTATAAATAATACCGCGTAAGAGTTTGATCCACGTTATTTTTTGTTTTTATCTTTTAATATTGATAGTGCTGACATGCAGTTGCTTCCCTTTCAGAGATGAGGAACTTCTATGCCAGGGATTGGCATTGAATGATGACTTGCAGCGTGTACTTCGTCGGCACGATGACATTGCGAAAGGAACTCCTACAGCAGGATCAACAGAGACACCAGTTGTGCCACTTTTTAATGTTAACCATGAGGATGATGACTCGGAAGATGATTTCGCCCAGTTAGCTCACAGGTGTCCATACAAATTATTATTATTATTTTAAAACTATTTGCTTTTATTAAGCTAATGTAGTTTAAGAAACACATCTGACTAGTTTGTATATTTATATTATTACAGATCGACAAGAGATAATTCACAAGGGCTGGTCAAGAAACCAGCCGGCAGGGCCGAACCAGTGCCAGTCAGCCCCCTTCTTCCTCCCCCACCCTCATCAAAAAAGCCAGTTCTTACAGGTTCTGGCCCAATTGATTATCTCAGTGGTGACACTTACAAATCTGAAGCATATCCTGAAACATCTGAACCTGCACCTTTTGTTGCTCCAACTCATTCTTATAAAAATTCCTCCCCGCCATTGACCCCAACAGGAACTTCCTCAATCCCTGCTGGTAAATCCGCCTCACCGCCTCCATTCTCTTCGTGGCCTTTATACGATGAACCAACGCCCTTGAGCAAATCTGCAGAGCAGCTCCCCTCTGCTCCTTGGGATGCTCAGCCTGCCGGAAACCTTCCACCTCCTCCTTCCAGGTACAATCAAAGACAGCAATTCTTTGAGCAACATGCTTTTCCAGGCAGCCCTACTAGTGGAACCAGCACCTCTTATGACAGCTTAGTGGGACAGACTCAGAATCTCTCTCTTAATTCAACTACCCCTAAGAAAGAAGAAAAGCCTGAAGATGTTCTCTTCAAGGATCTTGTTGATTTTGCGAGAGCAAAAACATCATCATCATCGACATCTAAATCCAACAATAGGTCATTTTGAGTGACTTGTGTCAATTGTTTGTTCAGGGTTTTGCACCAGATCATGCTCATGAGTTTACATGTTATAAATAGATATGGACTTGGACTTTTGGATTCTGGATTGATTATGCTTAGTCAGTTAAATCTTTAAATTGCACTTCGGTATATATCTTTCATTATATTGTTGTACTGTATTGTTTGTTACTGTTTTTTTTGTCCTGATTTAAAATAAAGATTGATTTTTATTTTTTATTTTTTTATTATTATTTTTTTTTGTAACTGTTTTTGGCCCAGAAATGAAAATAAAGATTGAATTTTATTTTCTTTCACTAGTCTTTTAACAGTTTTACGTATGAGTTCAAATAATAATAATAATAATAATAAATGAAAAGATTTGAAGATTGTGAAGGAAGAAACGCTGAGATAGAGATGAGGGAGATTAAAGGCAACTTTGAAATAAGACTTCAGCTTTACAAATAATTTACAAAGAAATTAGACATGGGCCATTGATTGAAAAAAATGAACAAATGGACTCAGTTATTTATTATTATTATTTTTTTTTTGGAAATTATTGAAAATCCCGTCGGCAAATCATCCTTTCTGGGCTTAAACAGAACAGGTAAAATCCGTTGTTGTCTCAGACTCTTATAAGAAATACATTCACTGTATTTGAACTCAGTACCTTAAGATGAAATCTTGAACCCTACACCACCAAACCACGCCCTGTGGGACAAATAGACTCAGTTACATACAATGTTAATGAGCAATTAATTGAACAATTGTATTAGTTGCAAAAGAATCATAATTTTATTTTTTATTTTTGCATTCTTGCAACTTAAGCAGTGACTGTTGAAGTTTTTTGAGTCTAGAAAACGGGCATTTTTAGCGTTTTTTGTTACCTGAACCACACCCTGCTTGTAATTTGGAGCATGCAATCAGCCTCTAAAGTTGTGTCGTTTATGTGATGTAATTTAAAGAAGAAAGGCAAACAAAGCTTGGAATATGGATTTTGTTCTTGCCCACTTTCTCAGAGAATGGGGAACTTTCCTTATTTGCTCTTGAGTTCGATCTTCACTGGTAAATGCACAGACATGGTAGATTTGACGAATTTAAATAACTTTCATTTTATTGCAGGCCTTTAAAAGTAGAGTAATTTTACTTCTGCGGCGTCCTTGAGAGAGAGGTCCCCAACATTCCATACGATTGTATATTTTTGAGCTAATGCATTTATCAACTCGGGATGTTCTCTGAGAAGCATTGAATCACCATTGTAGCACAGCTTGAAGTACCTGGGTAGGTTGCATCAAACAGAAATCCCAGTCAATACAAAGCACATTAGCAATTAAGCATGGATGGAGATAGATATTGCTAGGACATTGTGAAGAATTGCAACATTAACTGGGCTATTTTTTATTTTTTGTTTTTATTTTTAACTATGGTGCATAATGCCATCAAGACCGCAAGTTATTTTCATATAGAATGGGAACTGTTGTAGGTCAATATTGTAAAAGAAAGACTTACCAGTGGCATTTACTTTGTGAATATGTGGTATCTAAACTCTGCAGCAAGGTCTCGCAAGAGATTGGGGCAGTGGACATGAAGACACATATCATTTTCACTTTCTTCCACTCGGCTACCACATCATCCTTGTCAAGGACACACGAAAAAAACACAGATTCAGATGTCACATACTACATATTCACCAACAAGAGGCACAGTCTTTCGATAAAATCTAGACATAAACACTTCAGTAGTCCCAATTTCAAACCAATTTGGAAATCTAACCAATATTTGTGCTAATAATAAGTTCAGGTCTCAATTGTTCAGTAATAAAAACATGTACCTTCTCAAGGTTGATGACATTAGAGATAGTCAGGTTAAGCCGTAAAGTCACAATGGGACAGGATGTAGGTCCTGGGTGATTCATCCACTGTCCCAGGAAAACAACTTTCAGCTTTGATGCTTCAGAAATCGCTGGAGGACCCCAAAGCATTGCAGCCTAGCAATTTGTTTAATATACCATCCGAATTAGACAGTAAGTGAACATAGATAATGATAGAACAGGTAAATGAAACAATGTGGCATCATAAAAGCTGTGAGACAAGCCATCATGGCAAGAATTGCTCGATAAAATCATAGTGTAAGTATCTAAAGCAATATTTAGACATTAAAAAAATCAACTGAAAACAAATTATCATCTCAATCCATACCTCAGAGACAAGAGTACTGTAAGTGGACCTATACTACTTCTGATGGAAGAAAGCTGAACAGGTTTATATTTACTTGGGTCATAGTTTTGGTTGGCAATTTCCGTAACAAAATATGTCCAATTGAATTGTAATGAGTCTTGAAGATTTGGGCTGATTGTATGACATTAGATGAAGATTTCAGAGCTCATGTTCAAGTTGGGTTCGAATGAGGTTCGTTGGAGTCACTTTCTTCTTCACGTTCGAACGAAACTGTCAAGTGATCTAACGTTCGAGTAGCGTTCGATATGGCAGAGAAGTCCTGGGCCTGGAATTTGCATTATTGGCAGAGAAGTCCCTGAGTGGTGATAATGAAGCAAAAGCATGATAGTAGTAAGCACAATGACAGGCCATGGAACAAGCATGACCCTTCTTCTTCTTCATTGTTCATGATCTACCATCATTGTCTTCCTTCTTAGTTGAAAGTTCTGTGTGGACTGTGATTACTCGTTTGACAATCCCCACGGCCACATGCACAACATCTGTTTCTCTCCACACGTTATTTAATTTTATCTTATGTTTTGTTTGATGAGTTCTCAGTTCTCACTGGCTGTTGAGTTGGATGTTTTGCCACGTCATTACTACTTTGTTGTGTAACTTATGGATAAAGTGATGGTATGGCTTCTCCAGCATTTCATATGTCATTTGGGCCTAAGATTTGTCGAAATTGTAACTCCAAACTTCTTGTAAAATGATTTCTATTATGGGGTGTGAAAAGTTTACAAAGTCTGAACATCCGAGGAAGATTTGTTCATCATTTATGTGTTGTGTTTTGGATCCAACATAACTATCAAACACTTTTACTATTATGCTTTGGAAATTTTTTTACTGTACAATAATAATATCACATCATTCAAAAAATAATTTAATTATTTTTTTGGATAGCTGAATTGTCAAAGTGCAACACTTCCGAATGAATAGAGTTTTAATCTATTAATTCAGTTATGATAAGAAGTGATTTCTGATTACATAATCAAACTTATTCTTCTCATAAAATCCCTAAAAGCTGTAATGTCAATAGTACACAGACCAGAATGAGTGCATTAACAAGCGACCCTATCTATGTCCAATTTATTTATTCATTTTCGGTAACAAAAAGGTGTCCTAACTTTTGTTTAGTTAGCACTTCCTGGTTGGAAAGGTCATTCAAAAACTCAATTTTCCCATTAATAAACTTCATTGCTCATTAGCAATTCCCAAAAATTTGAGATAAATTGCAAAATCTCCTTTGAAAATTTTGAAACATGGCTTAAATATCTAGACCAATGAAACTTACAGGAGGGTCAATGTTTATTTCTCAAAATTATCTTTCATTTTGTTATTATAAATTTGCAAGACTATTCTTTAACGATGCTGTTTAGATATCTAAGTAAATGGATCGATTAGAAATGTGTCAAAATTTCTAGAATCAATTTTATTGTGGTACAATTCGGATATCCTTATTTAGAGGCCGCTTTCAAATATTAGAAATGGATATTGTTTGGTAGACAATATTGATTGAGGGTATAAACTAACTTATAAGTACTGAACTGAGAGTATAAGTTAACTTATAAACTCACCAAACTTTATACCAAATACATAATATACACGGATCAAATAATTTACCAGTAAATTGACAGGTAGTTCTTAGTTAAATATAATCATGTTAATATATAGTAATTAGGTGATTATGTATGTCTTTGCATAAAATATTTTATATTTCAGTGACAATAGTGATAACAAACATCTTCTATTGCAATTTTCTTTTTCTCTTGTTGGCAAAGTAGCATACAAAAGTGTCAAGATGCTTCTTTTGGTCTTCTATTAAAATGTCTCTGTCTGGCTTCTTCGCTATCTGAATCAAATGAAAAAAGCGCTCTCCTCATGTTTGCATGATTCAAATTAAGGGATAATAATAATAATTTTAAGGTTTAGGTGGGGCTTTCAACCACAAACTCAAATCAAAGTGCCTTATCTCATTGCTACTTATATAATTATTTCACCTAATCATCTTTATCATTATCAGTCATTGACTTTAATAATTAGAAGCTCAGTTCTTGTGCTTTGCTATTAATTTTATGTTATCCTTAGAAATTAATTGTTCACGGAATACATACATGCTATAAATCAAATTTCTGTGCTAATTTGATAACAATTCTGGCAGAAAAGATTTCTTATCAGAAACAAAAGAATTAAACAATTAAATTATAAAGTCAAGTTTTCATAGACTATCTGTTGTACCTATACTTGGCCCTTCTCTAGACTCTCGCTGATTCTATTAGTAGCAGAAGCCTCATACATTGGTATGACCTTTTTTTATACTCATCTAATATAATGGTCAAGCGTTAACCTTTGTCTGCTATACGTAGTCGTTTTCCAGACTCTCTCTAATCATATTTATCGCGAAATCTTATACATTAACGTGATGGTTAAGTTTTAACTTGTTATCTATAATATCTATTATACATGTACGTAGCCCTTCTCCAAACTCTCCCTTATCTACTTGTAGCAGGAACCTTGTGCATTAGATATGATTATTTTTTTTTTATATTTCACCTAACACAATAATCAAATGTTAATTTAGTCTTTATCTTATATGACTCTTTTTTATACCCACCTAATGGATGGTCCAATGTGAAATATTTAAATGCCCCTCAAATTCCTCACACGAGATTCTAGTAATTCTACTAGACAAATGAGAGCAACAGCATGAGCTGCTCAAGCAAATTTTAGAATTATCAAATACCCCACTGTCTGCCATTTACATAGCTTTCCTCAAACAGACGACTTGGCATCTCCATACATTACTCAACATGTGCTGCTGCTAAAAAAAGAAAAAGAAAATTAAACTCTCTAAAGCTGCTGCTCAATCATCATATATATCTTTCAAAGTTAAAGGGAACTGGCTTCTGAAATTCATCTCATGTGCAGAGGATATTCCATCATCTTTCAGAATGTTAGTTTCTTTGAGGCACAAATGCTTTTTCTTTCTCTTATTCTTGTTCTTACTTTCATGTTCCTCTCATCATCATCAGTAGAAGCATCAAGATTGTTGCCTAAGGCATCTTCTTTTGAGCAAATGCTTCCCAGAAAGCTTCCTACTCCTTCCTCAGCACCTTCTAAAGGCACAAATGCTGCGTCTACATCGTCTCCGAGGGCTGTAAAAGCTGATAAAATCCACCCTTCATCGGATGGAAAGATTTAGTTGCTGTTGCAGAAGAAAGCTCTCAACATCATTCTAACTGTAGAATATTTACCAATATGCAATGCAGAGTTTTGTAAAGTAGTTGTCAGTATTTTGAGATTGCGACAGAATGATGCTACACCTCTATAGTTTGTTCAGCTTAATCTTTCTGCGGAAAGACTGCTGTAAAGAATATATTGAGTAGATATGATCATCACTGATCGAGCTGGAAGCAATTATATGTATAATCATTTTTAGGTGAGTAGAAAAAAAATCTCATTGAAAACTGTTTCTTAGCAGGACTCAACAATCTCTGTAGTATAGTCTTGATTTTTTCTTGTTAAGATTTTCTTTATGACTAGAATTGAATATAGTTATGATTAAGTGAGGACGAAATCATAAATTTAAAATTTTTAAATTTACGGAATAAATTATTCGATATCCTATATTTATAATTTATTCATATTTTACTTAAATAAATTATTCGATATCAAAAAATGACATAATTATTTATGATAACACTGCGAAACTTTTATGAAAACGATTTTCCAAAAAATAACATAAAAACGTATTTTTAGCCGAACCGACCAACCGAGACTATACGGAGCTGCCCAGGTCAACCTCAATAGTATTTGGGCAGTTTATAGACTGCCCGAACAATGACCAATTCACTGTTTGGGTAGGCCATTACCGGATAAGCCCAAAACTCACTCGGTAACGTTATTTTCTGATTTTTTTTCGTATTATCACTCCGAAATAATTTCCGACAATTATTCAAATGCCCAATACATATCCAATACATTCAAAAACAAATTTTAACAATCTGGAAAATTCAATTCTGTCCAGGTCAAAACAGAACTGATTTTTGGGGAAAAAAATATTTTCCAAGCTTTAATCCAACTAAAATCAAGATTAATCAAATTAATCCAACATCCAATCAAAGCAACCACAAAAGAAGAACCTTAAAACAATCTAAGCATAACAAGTGTACTATCTATTTTTTTTTTTTTTTTCCCTTCTTTAAACCTAACTAATCCCACCAGCTTATTATCAATACCTAATGTGTTTATTTGTCCCCTAAACCAAACAAAACAAACACTCACCCCTTATCCTATTTACTATATAGTTCTCCATTATTAATCAAACAACACCCTAGCTTTTATTTGCATTTTGAGTGTAAATCTGCATATTCTATTTTTCAGGGGTTAGTAAGTAATATTTCAGAGTTTTAGGATTATATGAACATAGTAAAAATATTTGGGGGTTAAATTAGAAATTTAGAAATTTTGGGGGTAAAATCATTATTTTAGAAAAATTGAGGGACCTGATCACAATTTTATATTTTTCATATCTTAGCAAGGATATAAACATATAGAGGACTTTTGTCTGGATTGAAGTAAGTACAAGACACAATGATTCCCTTAATATAATTGATTGCTGATTGATGTTTTTCGTGAAAGTCTCTCTCTATGTTTATATATATATATATATATTGAGATATATTGAGTTTTTGGAGGCATGAGAAATATAAATTCGTGATTGTTGAGATGAGATTGATGGATTGAATGTGAGATTTGATTGTATTGGATGATGTGTGTTGTTATGTTTGTTGAGATTTATGTCCTAGAGCTTCATGTATTGTAAACAGAATTGATTATTGTAATAATAATAAATGCATTATTCATTTTATCAAAGTTATTTGATTTATATCGCATATTGTCCATTTGTCTTGTTTACCTTGATTACTCTTGTACTTTCAGATTTAATGTATGTTTGATGCACAAGAGGATTTAAGTCTGGAGTTAGTAATCTAAAAAGTCCATAGAGAGCAAACAAATAGGGTACTTTGTTTGTGGTTTATCTATAGATGCGGTCCATTCTATACTTGTATGACGACCTTGATCCGGGATCGTTCATGTAGTGACATGAGAATGAAGACACATTGTATAATGAGATCATATAGGACTGGACTCAGATAAATACAAATTTCTTTTAATATCTATTAACCGAAGAAATCATTTTATCTAATAGATGATCATATATGGATTTGATCTTAATCATGAGTGTACTACGAACTCCTGCATGACAGGCTATGTCCTTTGATTTACTATGGTGAGGTTGGTGTTGCATTCTTGGCCAATAACTATGTATTTTGGGGATATGGTTTGATGTGTAGCTGGAACGTTTTACATAGATATGAAATTAACTCATTCTTACGAGAAGCAGAAGAATATCTCTTTTAGAGTTGATTCGGGACTTGAACAATTTGAGCACTCAACTTTCTATTGCGAAAGAAAGTTTTATATTCATATTTGTTAGAATTAATTGTTCATTATAGAATCAATGATGCTTAAGAGATAAAATATTTAGAGGGGTTTAACGGACTTTGACCTGACTCTATTTATGAGATATTCTTGAATGGCTATATCCATATGTAATGACTATATCGATGGACACCGAAGTTATTCGGTTTATTTTATCCATCTATGGTAACGGGAGTTCAACTTCTAGTTTTTAGTGAAATAACGCGGAGTTATAATTCGTAATATTTGATTCAAGACTTTAATTAATATTTTTGAATTATTGGAGCTCGGAACCGTAGGTCCATTTGGTCCCCATGCTAGCTCGATTACTGTAGCAAACCTAATATAATAATAATTAGATTGTCTAATTAAATGCTCATATTATATTTATATATTATTAATGAGATTAATAATATTTATTGTCACAAATGAAAACTATGTTAAATTAGTTTAACTTAATTTTTCTAGAATTATTTGATTATGAGATAATCAAATCTTGATTATGAGATAATCAATTTAGTAATAATTATGAGATAATTACTACAACATAATTGAAGGTAATTTAATCATTATTAAGATGGTGATTTTTATTTACCTTGGAGACAAAGCCATATAGCTTGTCATGCTCTCCAACTTATTATGTCTATTAGGTGGCATGTATATTCCTAATAGTTTTTCCATTAGCTAATCCATTTTTATGCTTTGGTATGGCCTCCACATTTATGTGTTTGCTATTGAAAGAAAGCATTAGATGCTTAATGACAAAGTCCTTGTCTTTAGCTTATCATTTCTTATGCTTTGGTATGACATTTACATTTTTGTGTTGGCCATTGCAAGAAAGCATTAGATACTTAATGACAAGGTTAGTTGGCTTGTGTAAGAGAATATAATCTCTACCATTTCTCTGAGTTCATAAGGTTAATATTTTTTGCATTTATTCACACAAGTGCAAAAGAAGAGAAAATAGAGATAGTTCAAGCATTCACAAGTGTTGTGAGAGTGTTTGAAATTTCAAAAGCCAAACACCATTGTGACATCTTTATTCTCTAAATTATTTAGAGTTTAATCTTTGTGAGTGAAGCCCACACTTCGGTTTATTAGTTTCGAGTCATAGTTCGAAAGATCGAGTGGTTGATCCAAGCGTTGGACATCAAATGATTGATTTCGACTACCACAACAAAGGGAGAAGGCAATTTTTTTAAGGATCAATACCGGAGTCGGTGCCCACATAAGCAACTTCCACCGCGTTAAGGAAAGTCGTTTCTTACAATTGGTATAAGAGCTTAAGGTTGAAAAATTTTCTTAACCCTTATCATTTTAGTTTTAATAATTTATATAAGATATAGAATTATTAAAATGCATATTGTGATGAGTAGGCACAATTAGATTTATGAGATGAATGATTTTAATGTTCATGTGATGACTGTTACTTTTGATTCATGTGATGAATGTATTGCGTTGATTGTTAATTTTTCTACTTTTATTTTTAGCATTGGAAATGTAAGACCATAAGGTCATATTCTTTCAAGTGTTGTAAGTTTATTTCCTTTGTAATAAGTTCATTATGTAACCTTTTTTGTCGATGGAGGAGCCGATGCCGCGAAGATCTTATGACAGAGAAATTCCTTGAAGAACTCAACAACAATCTATGGAACAAGATTTGAAAACCAATGGATGTCTTGGATTTATTGTACTAATTATATTAGTATAGAAAAATAAGAGTCTGGTCAAAGCAATTTGTAATGTGATGAATTTTTAAAATTCAGCCCCTGGAAACAGAGGCGCACCGCGACGTGCACCTTCATGCATCATGACGTGAAACATTCCAGTAGCTACTGTTTGCTTCTGCCTTGCGCGTGTCACGACGCAGGTCCCCTCGCACCGTAACGCGACACAAAGCTGGTACTTTTATAGTTTCTATTTTTTGGGCGTCGCAACACCCACCAGTTAGCGTCGCGATGCCCGTAGCTGGGTAAATGGATTTTTTTAAAGTGTTTATTAACATGTCATATAGCCTAGGGTGCCTACTCTTGCATTTTCACATGCCATAACATGTAGATATGCATGATATTCTAGTCATAAAATATGATTTTATGTAATTTAAAAGTGAAATAAGAATATGAGATGCATGCAAACAAATAAATAAGATTAATTGATTTAAAGGTTTAAAAATTACGAATTCAAGTTTTAGAGACAAATGGACCTTATAAGTACATTATTTTCTTTGGTATATCGGATGGAAATCCGGACGTAAATTCCATAACCGATTCCAAATCGACGGTAATATGGTCTGCACTCGGGATATAATACCATGTACCTTTGGAATAAATAATGTGCTTTATCAATTAAATGGTTTAAAGACATTTGGTCCGTTCGTTGAATTCTAAATTTTAAAACCTATTAATGGACTAATAATTTAAGAGTTAAATTGATTAGATCACTAAGTAACTTGATTAAATTAGTTTAATTAAGTTAATTGGTTAGTAGAGACTAATCGGGATTAGTGAATAAAATTTTAAGAGTTAAAATTGGTTAGATCGCTAAATCATCAACTAGCATTAATAAGGTTATGACTTTAGCCGAGCATAATCTAAGATTCATAAAGTTACTAGTGAGATAGAAACCTTACACTTCAAAATATTGAGTGGGAGAGGGGTGTACCACAATATATCTCACGATCTCCATTGTTATCCAGAAACGTGAGATTCAATAGGCGCCTTGAGACTACTTTACTTTCGTCCCCCTACGGATATTGTCCTTTTTGGATCAATATCAGGTTTGAATTCTGAAAGGATAGAGACTCTAGATGTATTTGGTGATTTGACCTACCCAACGGCGTCACTTCACTAGTTCAGTCCAAGGGTTCCGAAATAATGGGTCACAATCACAAATGAATGATTAAGTTGTCAATCATAGCTTCATTGATCAAAATAACGGTAGTTGATTAATATAGGAATAAGAGTTATTTCAGATATATTAATCAATTGAGAATGTCTCAGTCTATCATGCGAATACTTGACCTACCCTATGGCGGTACTTATTTGTGGAATGATAGATAACCGTGACAGAGTAATTCTTTTAGGTTTCTAATTCATTATACATTGATCATGCTTCATGTTTAATTTTATGCTTAAATGTTTGACAATTTTAATATGCGACGAATGAATGTTGAATGCTCGTTTATTATTTTTTCAGCCATGGCATATGTAATTATCTCAATTCTCAAACAACAAGAAAAATTAACCGGGTAAAACTATGTTAAATGAAAAAGTGACATGAATGCTATTTTGGTATACGAAGACCTTAAATTTGTCATAATGAAGGAATGTCCTCTTGAGCCAGCACCAAATGATGGCAGAGCTGCACATAATGCCTATAATAATTGGATTAAAGCTGATGAAAAAGCCCATAACTATTTGATAGCATCTATGTCTGAGGTTCTTGCTGCACAGCATGAGCCTATGGCGATAACATCAATAATTATGCAGTCATTACACAGCATGTTTGGGAAACCTTCAGACCGGCAATAACATGAGGCAATAGTCTCTGTATTGACCACTAGAATGAAGGAAGACACATCAGTCCGAGACCATGTGTTAAGGATGATGTCTCATCTTAATATGGCTGAAACCCATGGTGCACATATCAATGTGCAAAGCCAAGTGACAATTGATGAGTGGTAATTATATCACAATTTCCCACTCATTTGACATAATATTTTGTATAGTTTCTTGAGTTTTATAAACGTTTTAATGTGTTTTATTGTTATTTTGCACATAAATAAAGTTTGGGAAGCAATGGAAGCAATTTGGGGCCAAAATAGAAAAAATGATGCAAAATGGAATTTTGGTAATTTGGTGCGTCACGACGTCTAACGTGCGCCACATTCTGCTAACCTGTGCCGGGGACACGTGTCAAAATATGAGAAATTTGACTTGCTAACGTGCGCCGTGCCACGTGTCACAATCCTATGGTGCCGACACTCCGCGTGACATGTGTCATCTTTTGAATGGACTGAATCATCCGCAGATCACCTTCTGCCACGTGTCAAGATGTCATTGGACCGATCATACCGCGTGCCGCTTGCCACGTGTCACAATTCTATTGGGACGACGAAATCTGCGTGCCACGTCAGCAACGACCAGGTCAACGCGCTTCAGATCCCGTGTAACCAGCTTGCGTCGCGACGCGGGCCTGCTCAGTTGCCTATAAATTGAAGCTTTCTGCACCTCATTTGGTGTGCTTTCCTTCAGATTTTTTCCCTGATTTTTGCACTTCATCTATAATTACAAAATAGATGATATCCTATGAAATCAGGGAAAAACTCCCAAGGAAAGCACATCAAATGAGGTGCAGAAAGCTTCAATTTATAGGCAGCTGAGCAGGTCCGCGTCGCGACGCGGGATTCCTTCTTGCATCGCGACGCCAAGCTGGTTACACGGGATCTGAAGCGCGTTGACTTGGTCATTGCTGACGTGGCACACGAATTTCATTGGCCCAATAGAATTGTGACACGTGGCACGCGGTATGATCGGTCCAATGACATCTTGACACATGGTAGAAGGTGATTCATGGATGATTCAGTCCATTCAGAAGATGACACGTGTCACGTGGAGTGTCAGCACCATATGATTGTGACACGTGGCACGACGCATGTTAGCAGATCTTCTGTGATGATGACACGTGGCACGATGCACGTTAGCAAGTCAAATTTCTCATATTTTGACATGTGTCCCCGACATAGGTTAGTAGAATACGGCACACGTTAGACGTCGCGACACGCCAAATTACCAAAATGCCATTTTGCGTCATTTTGGTCTATTTTGGCCCCAAATTGCTTCCAATGCTTCCCAACTTTATTTATCTGCAAAATAACAATAAAACACATCAAAATGTTAACAAAACTCAAGAAACTATACAAAATATTAGGTCAAATGAGTTGGAAATAGTGATATAATTACCACTCATCACACCCCAAATCTAACATTTTGTTAGTCCTCGAGCAAAACATAAAATAAAATTAAGCTAAATCACTTTCGTAGGGATCACAGTTGCATTTAGCGTATGCAACAAGCCTTTAAACCCCTAGGTGTCCCTATTGGACGGGTTATAGTCTCTTGAGGGCTTACAACAATGATACCCATAAACGTCTTATAAAAGTAAAAAGATAGTAAAACTAATGCACACAAAAGTAAAAAGACAAGAGAGAATATACTAAATAAGTTAGTGACTAATCAGGTGAAACTTATACACCAAGTTACTAATTGTTTTCTTTCTTTCTAAATTACCGAATAAGTAAATTCTCCGATTATATTTACCATTCTCCATATACACAGCCAACAAAATATTAATCAACTCATTTTTGCCCACAATCACAAGGATAGTTGAAAAAAGAGTAATATTTTTGTCCTAAAGTTATATCAGATTTCACACCTTTTTGTAGCAATAGAATAATTTTTATGATTTTTTTTATGATTTTATTTTTTATTTATATACAATATCTTCCATCTATGTAACGAGCTTTGGGCCTGTGGCTTCCAAACCAGTTGGCTTTAGGGCACTAGGTGTTAAGACACCCCTACAAACTTAATTACTCAGACTTCAGATATATATATTTATTTGGCAACATCTTTGATCCATGTAATGAGCTTTGGGCCAGTGACTCCCAAACCAGTTGGCTTTAGGGCACTAGGTGTTAAAATACCCATACGGACTTAATAACTCGGATCTCAGACCCATTTTTTCACACTTTTTTTTTACTCCATTGCCATTTATAGATGCTTCCTCCAATTAAACTAGAGCATTGAATATTACAAACTTTTAAATTACAGCTCATGTCCGTATGTTACCATGCATGTTGATAATACCTGCCAACTGAGCATATGAAGATTCATTTTAGTCAGTTTTATGGAGAATTTACAAATTAAATAATTCAAAATAAAATAAACAAAAATTAACTTATTTCAAAAATGGGTTTGAGATACGTATCAAGAGTGGAAACTCCTTACATAACTATCTCTCACCAATTTCACATTTTTAGTCAAAATAAAAACACAAAAACCAAATTTTTTTTTGTATTTTTGAAAATTTTTCAATTTTTTGTATTTTTCGAAAAAAATTTGGACTAAAAATCTAATAAAAATAACACAAAATAAACTAGATACTAATCAAATATTTCCTCCCCCAAACCTAAATGAGACATTGTCCCCAATGTCTTATACAGTAGAAGAAAAGTTTAGAAGATCATACCTGGTTAACAGAAATTCTACGAACAAAATTACCGAATAATTGATTTCTATTATTCATTCTCTCTTCATACCTCTTCTCTGCGTCTACCGGCAGATGTTGAAGCCCTAGATCTCTTTGGAGCCATTTTGAAGTTTCAAAATTTTTTGACAAGGTCTCCTCTAAAAATTCAAAATTTCCCCAAATTCACCCTAAAACT
>SKCR01044521.1:0-148564 GCA_019454045.1 Zanthoxylum bungeanum | reverse complement strand
TCTCTAATATTCCCAGATAATGTGAATATCAACTACGAATGATATCTCTACCAAATGGTAGTATTACTGAAACCCAACCTGTTCAACACTATGAGCATGTTTTTACAAAAAAGAATTTCTCTCAGCTTGGATAAAATAACATGGCTATATTGCATGTCGTCGACTGCCAGGAAGACATGATCCTCATACCACATGTGATCTCATGATCGAGCCAAGTTCAAACCCGGACCTTCGTCTGGTCCGGATGACATGTAGACTCGATTTGGTCCCTATTCAGTACCAAACGAGTGAATGATTTTCCGGCCTTCATAAGGTCCAGTCGATTGGGAACACTCCTCAATTGACTCTTGATTGAGTCAAGTTCAATACCTGGACCTTCTTCTGGTCCAAGCGACATGTAGACTCGATTTGGTCCCTATTCGGTAACAAACGAGTGAATGATTTCCTAGCCTTCATCAGGTCCAGTCGATGGGAAAATTCATTAATTGACTCATGATTGAGTCAAGTTCAATACATGGACCTTCTTCTGGTCCACGCGACATGTAGACTCGATTTGGTCCATATTCGATACCAAACGAGTAAATGATTTCCTGGCCCTCATCAGGTCCAGTCGACGGGAATAATAGCTTCTCAATTGGCTCATGATTGAGTGAAGTTCAATACTAGACCTTCCTCTGGTCCAGACGACTTGTAGACTCGATTTGGTTCATATTCGGTGCCAACCGAGTGAATGATTTCTTGGCCTTCAACTAGTCTAGACGACATTGAAGGCTCATCTGAACAGTAGTATGGAGATTATCTTGAACCTTCATTTGGTTCAGTCGACCGGGGACATCCCTCATGGACTCACGTCGAGTCAAATGAAGACCTGGACTAGTCTCAGTCGAGACGAAAATGTCGTATGAATTAAACTCCTGAACCTTCATTTGGTTCAGTTGATAGAGGACATCCCCATAGACACATGCCGAGGCAAGTAGGAGACTTGGACTACAATCAGTCCAGACATGAAGACTCGATTGGTCCTCTGACCAATCGTATGAAGTATACCTGAGATCATCATCTGATTTTGCTCACGAAGGACACCCCATTGACCCATGTCAAGTCAAATTGAAAACATGGTCCATACTCAGTCAGGACGATATGTAGGCTCCATTGATCCCCAGACCAGTCGAATGGAGTATGACCGGGATCAACGTCTAATTCGATTAACTGAGGACATCTCTCTTAACTCATGTCGAGTCAGATTCAAGACTTTATCCATATTGTCCAGGCGACATTGAAGACACAATCGCGTCCTGGATCAAACAACAAAGACTTTCCCATTTTGGTTCAGATGACACGACCAACGAGTACTCTCCAAGCCAATGACTCATTGACTTATAGAGTATGGGACAAACTGTAAATGCCAAATTTAGGCTAAGGGCATTTCTGACTTTTTACTTCAGGCCTAATACTAAATACCCCAAATTCCCTCTAACAGTACCCAGGATAAGACTCAGGCCCTGGTTTCCGTCTCAAGCCCACTCACAAACGGAAGGCCCAATATCCTTCAATCTAAAGGATCCAAGACTCTCAAAGGAATCCCATTTTTATAAGTCTATATTGGCCCAAAGTTGTTTCACAAGGCCATACCCAATAAAATATCATACATAAACCGCATCCTAGACTCATCATATGACAGCCAACGAAACGCCCAGACTCATAACTACCCCTCATGAATCAACTGTTTCCATCATCCAACGGATGAGCAATTAAATGTAATAAATACACACGTTTCACGAGTGTATATATAAGAGAAGAAGTCTACGAAGGAATGGGTATTGAAGCATCACAGCTCTCAGCTTAGCCTTATTCTCTCCAGAGCTCTCAGAACCACCGACCCACCGCCCTCACGGTAGGCCACGTGGATCAAGGTAGTCTCTGAACTTGCTCATCCTCTTACCATATTTATAACTCATTTTCATTACTGACTTGAGCATCGGAGTGCCTACGGCACCCACCACACCGGTGGGAATACCCTCCACGCTCACTCTATCTTTGTTTTACAGGATCGCTAGTGCCCCCAACCTACGAAATCTCGATTGTGGACCTCGGACGAAAACCATCGTCTACAAAGCTTATAAATTAAGAATTGTCATTGTGGAAACTAATCCTAACTGACTAGATATCCCAAATTCTAGGTTCAAAAGGGACAACTGAAACTTTGTGCAATTCAAACCAAACACTGCAGAGTTCTATACGTTTTCTCATTCCTATAATGACGCAGAGTGATGTCTGTCAATGTTAGGATAAACATAGGCTTTTAATGATCATTATATTATGAGAAGAGTCCTAATATGGGTATCGACAGAATACCTTATATAGTAGATCGCTTATTTCAAGTAATAAGTGAGACCGCTTCCATGGGAATTTTAAAGGCTGGATTCCCTAAAGTACTTGATGAAGCCATGACCAATGTTCATGGCCGAATTGAACACAACCGTAGAACTAGAAATGGTCGAAGTGAAGCTGTGTGATAACTATTGTCTTGGTTTACACTAACGATGGAACCGTTCAAGACTATGGGTCACTGGTTTACCAAGTAAATCCGATAGTCATTTACCAGGAAAGGTTCAATGCGAAAGCTACCTATTCTGATTCAGTTTCATTTCAAGGAAACTCTCTTAAGTGTGTACATTAATAATTAGAAAATTGTGGGGGATTTAAGGAAAATTTTCTAATATTAAATGTATTTATATAATGCTTTAGTGAAAAGACATGTCTCTAATATAACATTTCACTATATGGAATATGTCCCTTAGAGTGAAAGGTTATAACCATTTGAGTTGTAAAAATACATTGAAGATATATAACCATTTAAAAGATTGCATCATTAAGCCTAAATGTATCTCTTCAATGACAATCTCATCTCTATAAATAGAGTGTCCCTTAGGCTATTCATTTTGGATTCACTTGGAAAAAAAAAAGACATAACTGTTAAAGTCTAAAGTCTATAGAGAGAGAGTTTCTATCATTCTCATAAGTTCATTGTTCTTGAATAAAGGAGAGACCCTTTTAAAAAAAACAACCAATAATCCTATGAGAATATTAGCCAAGAGATCCGTAAAGAGTACCGAGGCCGGGCTAATAAGTTCTTAAAGACATAGATCACTCAACTTGGTTTGAGATCATCTTCTTCAAAATAATTCTCAAGTTTTTCTGTTATAATTTTTGAATTTATTTTTCTTAAACTGCATGTTTATTAATTTATTTGAATTATGCATGTTAATACATACATCCTAATAGTTGAAAGGACGAAGTAGGAAACATTCACCACCAAAATCAAGAAGAATTTGTGTATGATTTAGCTATCCGAGAAACAAAGTGGAGACATGTAATTTGAATTTCCTTTTATTCTCAATCTCCTCATTCACAATTCACAATCAACGGCTTTCTCAAATTGTAATGCTATTTTAATAGAGAAAATTATTCACATTCTCTTATAGATATATAACTAAGTGTTGAACCATATAATTTTTTATATTCTTTATTTTTATTTTTTTTGCTCATGTTCTTTGTTTTGTTTTCTATAAAAAATAATAGGGGTGGGCATTATCGGATTCGGATCGGATCATCTTATCGAACTCGATCCGATCCGATCCGATAATTATCGGATCGGATCGGATTGGTTCGATCCGAATTCGAATCGGATCGAATCGGACCAATTCGATCCGAAATCATCATATTTCGTATCGGATTGGTCCGATCTGATCCAAATTCGGTGGGTTTGAGTCAAAAAAAATTGAGCGGATCGGATCGGATAAAATCCGATCCGAAATAATTCAAATTTTTTTTATTTAATATGTAACGACGTCGTTTTGCATATTAAATAAAAAAAATATTCGATCGTATCGGATCGGATCAGATTTTATCCGATCCGATCCAAAATCCGTCGAATCGGACCAACTCGATTCGATCGGATTTGCTAATCGGATCGGATCGGATCCGATCCGCTGCCCACCCCTAAAAAATAATTTCACGATACCCACTATTTTTCTAAACGAAAATGTATGTTGTGTTTGATAGAGAGTATTGCATGAAAAATATAAGATAACTTATAAAGTACGGAACAAACGCTAGAATATAAGTTAGCGTCAAAAAATAATCTCATGTTGTGGGATTATGGTTTTGTGAATGTCAAGCTAACGTTAAAAAATGCATTTAGTGGAGCATTTTAACGCTAGCGAAACATTCCACCAAATAGAGCCCTAATATCAGCATAAACTAATTTATTTTTATTTTTATTTTTATTTTCGATGTTATTAGCTACAATAATTTAACAACAATGACCTATTTGAAAAATTACATACCCTGATCTAACAACAATGATCTATATGAAAAACAAGTGCAAATTTCTATTTATTGTGATTTTCTAATACGTCAAGGATCCAAATGATATTGCCCCCAATAATAGCAAAAGCTAGACCGAACACGGTTTCGGCAAAAGCTAGACCCGATCTTGGTTTCAGTTCGAAATCGAAATCAAACAGGAACTGAACCGGTTGGAATTAGTCGGTTCTGATTCCAACCGGTTCTGGTTCCGAAATCGGAACCGATTTTGTTTGGTTTGGTTAGGGTTCGACCCTAGCCGAATCAAACGGAACCAAACGGTTCCAACGGTTTAAACCAGAACCGTTGGAACTGTAGTGTCCAACAGCTACTAACAACAATGATCTATATGAAAAACAAGTGCAAATTTCCATTTATTATGATTTTCTAAAACATCAATGATCTAAATAATATTGCCCCGAATAATAACAAAAGCTATACCCGGCCACAATTTCAACAAAAGCTTGACCCGACCATGGTTTCGGTTTGGAATCGAAACCGAATAGGTTGGAACCGGTCGGTTCTGGTTCCATCGATTTTGGTTCCGGAATTGATTTTGTTCAGTTCGGTTAGGGTTTAACCCTAGCCGAACGGAACGGAATCAGACGGTTCCAACGATTCTACGGTTTCGATTGGAACCGTAGTTCCCAGCGGCTAGTTACCATAGTGTCGGCCCGATGGCTAGTTGTTGTAGTGCCGACCCAACGGCTAGTTGCCTGGGCAGGCCCAACGACTACTAGTCGTTGGGCTACACAAGGAGCCAATGGCTCATTGCCCTAAAAATAAAATAAAAAAGTTACTTTTTTTTTTAAATCTAATTGATAAGCGGAAAATATATTAATATTTACCGCCCTTTTTACTTAATATTTTGTATTGTTTCTCGAGTTTTATGAATATTTTGATGTATTTTAGTTTATTTTACAGATAAAATAAAATTAGGACTCATTGGAATAAATTAGGATGAAATATGGAACAAATAAGGGCAAAAAATGGACTTGATATTTTAATTTTGGAGATTGGAAACTTGAAATGGCGTTCTAATGAAGTACAATTTCGGAAATTTTAATTTTGCACAATTGTCGTATTTTGGCAATAACTTCTTAGTTCGATATCAGATTGATTTGATTCAAGTTTCAGATTAAAGAAGACTCAAAGATCTACAGCTTTAAAGTTCATAAGATTTTCGAATTCTGAAGTTTGTATTACTGAAATTGATGAAAAATCCGAAAGTGTGTTATGTGTAATTATTAAAGTCATTTTCAAAAACAAAAAAAAATAAAAAAATGGAAATTGTCAAACTTCCACCAAACATGTGGAGTATTTGGTTCCATGTTTGGTGCCATGTTTGGTGGAGAAATTGGTTGAGAAATTGGTGGAAGACTTTATATTTGCCTATAAATACCAAGCTAAACTTTGTAAATTTTTCATACTTTCTTTGGGGGATTTCTCCATGAAAACCTAAAAGAAAGTGTCTTGTATGTTTATTTAAGTTTTCTTGTATTTTCTCTTAATTTATTTAATAAATTTTTGTGTGTTTTTAATTACATCATGAGTAGGTAATCTCTTTTTGTTGGAGTCTGGGGGTGAAACTTTTAATATAATAATTTAGATTTACTCCATTAATTTAAATAAGTAAATTGAATTAATTATTTACCGCCTATATGGCTGGTTTTACATTATTGGACTTAGTTTCCGCCTATATGGTCGGTTTATATGATTTTGTAACCGCCTATATGGTCGGTTGGACTTTGGATAAATGACATCCCCCGCCTATATGGTCGGTTTTAATATAATTAATTCAAGAAATGATTAATTGATAATGGAGTAATCTATATTTGAAGTATTAAAAGTAAAACCCCTACCTCCAACATTTTATTTTATTATTGTAATTTTCTTTACTTTTTATTTTTCTGTTATGTTATTCTGTTTAACTATGCATTTTCTAATTTTAGGTATGTTTTGTAACTAAACATATTATCTAGGGGTGTGATGAATTCCAATATTACTGGTTTATAAAGTTGGTTATTTTATGTCTTAGGTAATATAAAAGTTTATTTATTGAGTCTTAAGCTCAATGCTTCTTGTTAACTGGCCACTAATAAGATTGATTTGGTAAACTTAAAATGAACTTAGAAAAGAGATTTTAGGTTTAGCCATAGACTCAATAGCTCACGATCTCACCTCGGGGCAAATGACTCTTAGGTAGATTTATTTACAGGATAGGAATATACCTGTCGGGCGGGGGTAGCCATAATTGGAACTTAATCTTAATGAATTCTGGTAACTTGGTTAACATAGGAATATAGTTAATTGGGTTACTTTGGGTGTTTGCATCTGACCATCGGAAGAGGCTTTTGCATATTTTTGTGTTCCAAGTTAATAAACCGATATATTTTACAAACATAAGATAATCACTTCATCTTTAAAAGATATTAGAATGATTCACAACCCTATATAGTTTCATAATATTGAATTTTCCTTAAATTTACTTTCGCACTGTTTTATTTACTTTTTTTAGATAAAAATCACCATCCAATCAACAACCAATCTATTAGATACTTGTAAACATTTAACTTCATAAATTGATAGCCTAGGTATTAAGTCCTCGTGAGATCGATACATTTTATAATACTTGAGCGATACGTGTGCTTGCGTAACGTGTATGTTTATACACCGATCAAGTTTTTGGCGCCGTTGCTGGGGACTTATTTATCTTTCACTATTAATTTTGGGGTTAGATACATTTACTTGTGTCTAATTTATTTTTACTTATTATTTTTATTTTCTTTTGTTTCAGGTTCTCAGTCACTACATGAGAATGACCAAAAGCTTTGAAATCCATCCGCTTGACCCGGAAATTGAACGAACAATCAGAAAATTGAGAAGGAAAGACGAGAAGGCCAATAAGCACTGATCAACATGAACATTCAAGAACCTGAACCTTTGGAGGTTGCACAACCAATTCCCATTCGAGATAGAACTATTTCGGTGGTTGACGGCTTCATTTCATGCATTGTACTTCCTCTCTTACCAGCAAATGCGTGTGACATCAAAACATGCATTCAGATGATACAACAATCAGTTCAGTTTGGGGGGAATGTAACTGAGGATCATAATGCCCACATTAGCAACTTCCTGGAAGTTTTCGGCACATTCAATTACAACCGAGCGACAGAAGAAGCAATGAGACTGTGTGTGTTTCCATATTCTTTGAAAGAGAGAGCTAAAGCTTGGCTACATTCACTACCAGCAGGTTCCATCACAACTTGGAACACTCTTGCCACCAAATTCCTTGTAAAGTATTTTCCCCCAACCAAAACTGCAAAGCTAAGGAATGACATCACATCCTTTGTACAACATGACTCAGAATCCCTCTGCAAAGCTTGGGAGAGATACAATAAGTTGCTCAGAAGATGTCCTCACCATGAGATTGCAAAGTGACTATAAGTCCAAACCTTCTATAATGGAATTTCTGAACTAATGAACCACAATAGATGCTGCTGTTGGAGGAGATTTAATGGCAAAAGGAGAAGATCAGTCCTGAGACTTAATTGAAGAAATTACCAACAACAATTCTTTGTGGCCAACAGAAATGAGCATGATCCAATGAATAGCAGGAATTTATGAAGTATGAGCCAACACAGCAATGAATGCCAAGCTGGATCATATATGCAAATTCATGGAAACTCTTAGCATGTAAGGTATTGCTGGATCCACAAGTTCACCATATGGAGGAGCACCAGAGGCAGAATCTTAAAACCAACATGATGAAACAGTGAATTATGTCAGTAATTTCAACATACATGGGAACAATCCATATTCCAACACCTATAACCCAGGGTGGAGGAATCATCCCAATTTCGCATGGAGCAACAATTCAGGGCAAATGAACAATCCACCACCAGGATTCCAACAGCAAAACAAAGGCCATGAGTATGAAAAAGAACCAGAGATAACAGAAGTGCTAGCCCAGTTGAAAAAACAAGAAGCAAAATACGACGCTTTAGCAGCTATGGTTCAAAATCAATTAGCATTGAATCAAAGTCATTCAGATTCTATTAAAATACTGGAGAATCAAATGAGACAACTGGCTAATACTCAAAGTTACAGACCGTAAGGTACATTTCCTAGCAACACAGAACCAAATCCAAGGAACATGGGGAATGAGCAATGTCATGCCATCACTTTGAAAAGTGATACTGAAATCAATAAAGATGTTGGAGTCAAGGCAACTGCTAAGGATATTCCAAAAGAAATCAGCGAAGCAGATCCACAGATGGAGGAAAAAAGAGGCAAAAGAAAAAGATCGAGAAAGATTCACTGCACTTCCACCTTTTTCCACAGCGTCTCCATAAAGATAAACTGGACAAGCAGTTTGCTCGATTCCTGTAGATCTTCAAAAAGCTACATATCAACCTCCCATTTGCAGAAGCGTTGGAATAAATGCCCAGCTATGTCAAATTCATGAAAGACATTCTATCATGAAAGCGAAGATTGGGAGATTACGAGACAGTTACATTTACAGAAGAATGCAGTGCCATCATTCAGAGGAAGCTTCCCCTAAAGTTGAAAGATCCTGGCAGTTTCACCATCCCTTGCACCATAGGAGAACATAACTTCGGTAAGGATTTGTGTGATTTAGGTGCTAGTATTAACTTGATGCCTTTGTCTATTTTACAAGAAACTGTAGATTGGAGAACCAAATCTCACATCAATCTATTTGCAACTTGTTGATAGAACGCTTACATTTCCGAGAGGTGTAGTTGAAGATGTGTTTGTCAAAGTCGACAAATTCATTTTCCCAACAGATTTTATTGTCCTTGACATGGAGGAAGACGAAGACGTGCCCATCATCCTTGGGAGACCATTCTTGCTACAATCGAACCATTATTGATGTACAAAAAGGTGAACTAACCATGAGAGTACATGACCAAGAAGTAACATTCAATGTTTTCAAAGCCATTTCCGGAGGACCAAAAAATGAGGAATTTTTCAGACTTGATGTGATAGATAGTACCATCCAGAACTCTGATGAAATGCAAAGTTCCATTGACAAACTTAAAGCATACCATCTACATGTGAAGCTTGAAGATAAAACGTACTGCGCACTGAAGAAGTTAAATATTGAAATACAAGAAACAAGAGAGAAACGGCTCCACCAACTCAATGAATTTGAGGAATTTCACATACAACCTTTTGAGAATGACAAACTGTACAAAGAAAAGGCCTAGAAGTGACATGATGAGAAGTTAGTACGCATACAACTGGAACCAGGGTAGCGGGTAATGTTAAACAAACCAAGGTTGAAATTTTTCCTTAGGAAGTTAAAATCACGGTGTTCAGGTCCATTCTTAATCACCCAAATTTTACCATGTAGAGCCGTTGTGTTACAAGATCTCAACTCCAATGAAACATTCAAAGTTAAAAGCAAGCGTGTCAAGCACTACTGGGGAGAATCATTGGAGCGACAAAAAGAAAGTGTCACACTTGCAGATCCAGCCTAACGTTCAGGCAGTCATGTCTAGCTGACGACGTTAAACTTAGCGCTAGCAGGAAGGCAACCCATGCAATTTGTGTATATATAAAGTTTTGGTGTATTTTATTTTTGTGTGTTTAATTTTTGTAGGCAAAGTCACATTTAAGGATGAAAGACGTTCTCGTAAATCTTCATAAGCAATTTCCTTCTCTCCCTGAAAACTCTTTGATGAAAGTCTACAAAGCACGCATGGAGAGAATGAGACTTCTGATGATTAAAGGTATTCCTAATAACATTCGTTGGATTATTGAAGCACGAGCCCGATTGGCAGGTGAGTTATCAGACTCTTTTGTTTAATTTCTATCGGGTTTAGGAAGAAGCACCTATGCTAAGAAAAGAATAGCTAAAAGATTATATGTTTGCTATAAATGTGCACGCATGACATGTAATACTCATTGTCGTTCTTTAGGAATGATGTCTGATAACCGCGGAGATAAAATTAAATTCATTAGGGATGATATGAGTAAGGAGTCTTTAGATGACATATCATTGACTCTTAAGACGCATCCCAGTGGATATGTGTATCACATAATTCACATGTTACATACACAGTTTCGAAAAAAAGGCAACAACTAAGTCTCGGGAATCTGACTTTAAAATACCATGTTTGCCAATTTATAAGAAATATGGTTGAGAAGCTTGTCACTGACGCATAGACGTCATTCAAACCGTTAATTCTTGTAAATATTATTATCTCTTTGTCTTTAACTAATAATTGTGATTTTCTTTTATTTTCTCCAACAGGATCCAGACTTTTTAACTTTCACGTTTATTTTACTTTTTAGCAAATAATTGTCATTTGGCAGGTACTAGTGCTATTATTACTCACCATTTTTCAGGATCTATAAATTGAGCTCGTTATTGCACTCTATAAGACATCCAGATTCGAGAAAGAAATATATAAAAAAAATGGAAACACTTCAAGAAGAGGAGTTGTAAACATCTGTGTATTTTGCGGTACTAGTATTGGTTCTAAACCAGAATACAATGAGGCAGCACATGAATTGGGTAGATTCATAGCTGAAAGGAATATGCACCTAGTATATGGCGGTGATAATCTTGGACTAATGGGGTACGTTTCAAGGGCCATACAGGAAAGAGGTAGTCAAGTTCTGGGAATCATCTCAAAACCCTTGGCAGAGGCAAATCTTATAGGACCATCAAACGGAGATGAATGCATCGTGCCATATATGTCAGAATGACTTGTTGAAATGATTAACCGTGCTGATGCTTTTATTGCTTTGCCAGGTGGCTTGGGCACGATGGAGGAAATTTTTACAGTGTTATCTTGGGCAAACTTGAACACACACCAGAAACCAATTAGACTGTTTAATGCTGAGGGATTTTATGACTTTCATTGTGTGTTTCTTGATGATGCCCGGAGAAATGGGTTTCTTTCAAAACCTGTAAAAGATATCTTATTTACTGCCATAACAACCCATGATTTAATTGACCAACTTTTAGACTTTGAACCACAAATTGACCCCATCATTTCCAAGATAAACTGGTCTGATAATGATCGTGGTAAGAAGCGTCGGATAAATCTGGATTTTAACCTTTAATTTTCTTTTTAGATGTAGAATTTCAGCTAACCAGGTACTATCTTCCAAACTCTTCTTCTTCTTTTTAGACATTGGGGACAATGTCTCGATTAGGTTTAGGGGAGGGGAATAGTTGATTGGTATCTTGTTTTTATTTTTTTGTTGTGTTGTTTTTGCTTGATTTTTAGTCAAAAATTTAAAAATTTTAAAAAAATAAATAAAAAAATATTTTGTGTTTTTGTGTTTTTAACTTGACTAACCAGGTGGAATGTGTTTGAGATAGCTGTGTAAGGAATTTCCACTCCTGAGACGTATCTCAACCTATTAATTTGTGAATTCTCCATAATACTGACTAAATTGGATCTTCATATGCTTAGTTGATAGGTATTATTAACATGCATGGTAACATACAATCATGAGTTGTAGTGAAAAGTTTGTAATATTCAATGCTCTAGTTTAATTGGAGGAATCATCTAAGAAACGATGTAATAAAAAAAATAAACATCTGAGATTCGAGTAATTAAGTCCGTATGAGTGTCTTAACACCTAGTGCCCTAAAGCCAACTGGTTTGGGAGTCACTGGCCCAAAGCTCGCTACATGGATTAAAGAAGTTATAAAAAAAAATTAATTTCCTTTGCTAAAAAATGTGTGAATTCTGATATAACTTTAGGACAAAAATATTACTCTCTTTTCAACTACACTTATGAATATTATGGGCACAATGATTTGATTAATACTTTGTTGATTGTCTATATGGAGAATGGTAAAAATAATTGGAGAATTTACTTATTTGGTAATTTAGAAAGAAAGAAAACAACTATTAACTTGGATAAGAGTTTCACTTGCTTAGTCACTAACTTGTTTGATCTTTTTGCTTTTGCGTGCATTTAGCGTTTGTGGGTATCGTCGCTGTAAGCCCTCACGAGACTATAACTCGTCCACTAGGGACAACTATGGGTTTAAAGGCTTGTTGCATATGCTAAATGCAACCGTGATCCCTACGAAAGTGGCTTAGTTTAATTTTATTTTAAAGTTGTTTATTGTATTTTATTTTGTTGTTTTGCTCGAGGACTAGCAAAATGTTAGGTTTAGAGGTGTGATAAGCGGAAAATATATTAATATTTACTGCCTCTTTTACTTAATATTTTGTATAGTTTCTCGAGTTTTATGAACGTTTTGATGTGTTTTAGTTTATTTTACAAATAAAATAAAATCGGGACTTATTGGAATCAATCAGGACAAAATATGGAACAAATAAGGGAAAAAATTGGACTTGACATTTTAATTTTTGAGATTGGAAACTTGAAATGGCGTTCTAACGAAGTACAATTTCAGAAATTTCAACTTTGCGCAATTATCGTATTTTGGCCATAACATTTTATTCCGATATGCGATTAATTTGATTCAAGTTCCAGATTAAAGAATACTTAAAGATCTATAACTTTGAAGTTCATATAATTTTCGAATTCTGAAGTTTTCATTACTGAAATTGATGAAAAATCCAAAAGTGTGTTATGTGTAATTATTAAAGTCATTTTCAAAAATAAAAATAAATAAAATAAAATAAAAAAATGGAAATTGTCAAAATTCCACCAAACATGCTTACATGTTTAGTGGAGGATTTGGTGGAGAAATTGGTGGAAGCCTTTTTATATTTGTCGATAAATACCGAGCAACTTTGTAATTTTTTCATGCTTTCTTTGGGGGATTTCTCCATGAAAACCTAAAAGAAAATTTCTAGCATGTTTATTTAAGTTTTCTTGTATTTTCTCTTAATTTATTTAATAAATTTTTATGTGTTTTTAATTACATCATGAGTAGGTAATCTCTTTTTGCTGGAGTCTAGGGTGAAACTTTTAATATAATAATTTAGATTTACTCCATTAATTTAAATAAGTACATTGAATTAATTATTTACCGCCTATTTGGCCGGTTTTACATTATTGGACTTAGTTTCCGCCTATATGGTCAGTTTATGTGCTAACCTTGTTACCGCCTACATGGTCGGTTTATATGATTTTGTTACCGCCTATATGGTCGGTTGGACTTTGGAAAAATGACATTCACCACCTATATGGTCGGTTTTAATATAATTAATTCAAAAAATGATTAATTGATAATGGAGTAATCTATATTTGAAGTATTAAAAGTAAAACCCCCAGCTCCAGTATTTTATTTTATTGTTGTAATTCTCTTTACTTTTTAATTTTCTGTAATGTTATTCTGTTTAACTATGCATTTTGTAATCTTAGGTATGTTTTGTAACTAAATATATTATCTAGGGGTATGATGAATTCCAATATCACTGGTTTATAAAGTTGGTTATTTTATGTCTTAGGTAATATAAAGGTTTATTTATTGAGTCTTAAGCTTAATGCTTATTGTTAACTGGCCACTAATAAGATTGATTTGGTAAACTTAAAATGAACTTGGAAAAGGGATTTTAGGTTTAGCCTTAAACTCAATAGCTCACGATCTCACCTCGAGGCAAATGACTCTTAGGTAGATTTCCTTACAGGATAGGAATATTCCTGTCGGGCGGGGGTAGCCATAATTGGAACTTAATCTTAATGAATTCAGGTAACTTGGTTAACATAGGAATATAGTTAATTGAGTTACTTTGGGTGTTTGCATTTGACCATCGGAAGAGGCTTTTGCATATTTTCGTGTTCTATGTTAAAAGATATTGGAAGAATTCACAACTCTAGATAGTTTCATAATATTTAATTTTCCTTAAATTTACTTTCGCACTGTTTTATTTACTTGTTTTAGATAAAAATCATCATCCAATCAACAACCAATCTATTAGATACTTGTAAATATTTAACTTCATAAAATTGATAGTCTATGTATTAAGTCCTCGTGGGATCGATACATTTTATACTATTTGAGCGATACGTGCGCTTGCGTAACGTTTGTGTTTATACACCGATCACTATTTACTAAATTACCTTTAATAACATTAATAAAACGTCTAGTTTTATGGATAATTTAGGTATAACAAAAATAATCCAAAAATGTATAAATAAGGGTCATTCTTCATTTTTTCAACACACCAATTCTCAATTCTCTCAAATTCTTTAATTATCCTATTCTTAGTTCTCTCATCTTCAATTTTTCATATTGATTTAAATTTGTAATTCTTCAATATTAAAAAAAAATGACAAGCTCATCTCAGAATATCATGTCCAATGTGTCAACCCAAGAGAGCGACCAAAATATCGGTACACAGAGATGAGAAGTTAAGTCTTGATCTTCCGATATTTTCAAAATTCATTTTCATTTAGTCGAGACTGAAAATAAATGTCCATGAGCAATATGTAATTATTGTGGTGTACTTTACAAATTTATTGACGGATATGGCAGTATAAACAAGCACTTGGATAGACATCTAGATACTGAAATTGGACTTGATATAACACAAACTCAAATGGGCAGGTACGCTTCATCTAGTAGAGGTACGAGTACTTTAGATTTATTTAAATATTCTGATATTAAAAATAGAGAAGAATTTGCTAAATTTACTTGTATGACACATATTTCTTTAAGTTTTGGTGAAAAAATTGATTTTACTAACTATGTTCGAAATGCTTTACATTGTGCTACCTGTAAAATACATAGAAATATGATGAACACTAAAAAGAACACATTTACTAAAAGAAAAAATCAATCATTTTACACTTGTAGTTTCATTAATCCCCTTAATTTAGCATATTAATTAAATTTATGTTTTATATATTTTTATTGTGATTTTTATATTTTATGTAAGTGAAATAATACTTTGGATGCAAATCTAGAAAAATGAAATTGACATTTGGATTTTGGAGGCCAGAAATTTTATAGGGTGTTCTAACAGTGTACAGCTTCGGAAAATCTAGCCCTGTGCAATATTCGTATTTTGGCCATAAATTTGTACTCCAATATCGGATTAAGATGATTCAAGTTCCAGATGAAAGAAGACGCAAAGATCTACAATTTTGATGTTCATAATATTTTCGAATTCTGAAGTTTTCAAGACCGAAATTGATGAAGAATCCAAAGTATGCCATATGTAATATTTAAAGACAAAAACAAGAAGAAAATATATATATATATATATATATATGAAAGGTGGGAATTAACATCCACCTTTCGGTGGATTGTCAATTCCCACCAATTTTGCAATTTGCAAATTGCATTGGAGGGTGCTGAGCCATCTACTATAAATAGAGGTGCTTAACACCTTAAGAAATCAGCTTCCTTCACACGATTCTCTCTGAAATTTTGTAAAGAAATCCAACTCTTGTGTGTTTTATTTTCTTTAAAGCTTTCTTGTATTTTCTTTTTCTTTCGGTAATAAAATTATGTGTGTTTTTATTCAAATTATGAGTAACTAATTCTTTTTGCTGGGAAAATGGTGAAGCTTTTAACATGAAATTTTAGATTAATCTAACTTATATTATAATATATAAATTGTAATCTAATGATTAATAATTTAATTTAATTCTGGATTAATTATTGACAAACTTTGTTACTACATATATTGCTGGTTTTATTTATTTGACATAATTGAGTACATAACTGGACTTTTATAGACAAAAGTTATCATCGCCTTTATGGATGGTTTTATATGTTTTAGCATAATTAATTCCTGAAATAAATTAATTGGGTAATAATGACAATTTGTATATTATAAAAGTAAGATTTCTATATTTAAAATATTAAAAGTGAATCCCTTGACCCTGTACGGGCCAAATTTGGGCTAAGGGCATTTCTGACTTTTTACTCCGGGCCCAGCATTCAGGGGCCCCGATTCTCCTTAACAAATCCCAAAATAGACTCAAGGCCCATTTACCTTCTCAGGCCCGCGCACAAACGGAAGACCCAATATCCATCAATCTAAAGGACCCAAGACTCTCAAATGAAGCTCATTTTTATAAGCCAATATTGGTCCAAGTTGTTTCACAGGACCATATCCAAGCCCATATGCAAGAAATTATCTTACCTAAATAATCATCATAACCTCTCATGTGCCAACCCACGAAACATTTAAACTCATAACTACCCCTTTCATGGATCAGCCGTTTCTAGCACCAAACGGACAAGCAATTAAATACAATAAATACACATGTTTCTCGAGTATGTATATATATGAGAAGAAGTCTAAGAGGGAAGGGGCATCACAACTCTCAGCTTAGGCTTATTCTCTCCAGAGTTCTTAGAACAATCAACCTACCGCCCTCACGGTAACCCACATGGATCTTGGTAATTTCTGACCTTGTTCCTCTTCTTATTACTTCAATATCTCATTTCTGTTATTGACTTGGGAGTCGGAGTGCCTACGGCATCCACCACACCGGTGGGTAGACCTTCCGCGATCACTCTACCTCTTGTTTTGTAGGATCGCAAGTGCCCTCTCTACAAAATCTCGATTGTGGACCCTAATGAGCGGAAAATATATCACTATTTACCGCCCCTTTTACTTAATATTTTTATAGTTTCTCGAGTTTTATGAATGTTTTGATGTGTTTTAGTTTATTTTGCAGATAAAATAAAATCGGGACTCAATGGAATCATTCAGGACGAAATATGGAACAAATAGGGGAAAAAACTGGACTTGACATATGGATTTTTGAGGTCGGAAACTTGAAGTGGCGTTCTAATAAAGTACAATTTCGGAAATTTCAACTTTGTGCAATATTCATATTTTGGCCATAACGTTTTACTCCGATATCGGATTGAGGTGATTCAAGTTCCAGATTAAATAAGATTCAAAGATCTATAACTTTGACGTTCGTAGGAATTTCGAATTCTGAAGTATTTATGACCGAAATTGATGAACAATCCAAAATTATGTTATGTTTAATTACTAAAGTCATTATCAAAAAAAATAAAAATTGTCAAACTTCCACTAAACATGCAAGCATGTTTGGTGGAGTGTTTTGTGCCATGTTTGGTGTCATTTTTGATGGAGTGTTTGGTGGAGTGTTTTGTGGCATGTTTGGTGGAGTGTTTTGTAGAGTGTTTGGTGGAGAAATTGGTGGAAGCCTTTTTCTTTGCCTATAAATACCAAGCCATTTCATTTGTAAAAATTTCATACTTTCCTTGAGGTTCTAATAAGGATATAAGGATTGTATCTTGTATGTTTAGTTTTTGTAATTTAAATTATGTATTTTTATTTTCAGTAGTAGTAGTAGTTTATTTTCTTTACATTTCTTTTATGTTTTATAGTTAATTTTCCGCTGGGGGAAGGGTGACGCTTTTATTATTTTAGTTTAGATTAATCTCCCTTAATTATAATATGGAAATTATAATTTAATAATATGGACTAAAGGTTATATAGCCTTAATGGCTGTTTTTATTTATTTGACATAATGTGACACCGCCTATATGGCCAGTCTTTATGTGACAGATGATTACCGCCTATATGGCTGGTTTATGGATAAATAATAGCACCACATTTATGGTCGGCTGGACTTAATTGAAAATCTGACATAATCATGATACCCCCTATATGGTCGGTTGGTAATATCACTGATAATTTCTATATTATAATAACAGAGATTTCTAAATTAGAATTAGTAAAGGTAGATCCCATAACCCCAGCATTTTATTTTTATTTTAGGGAAATGATGAAGCACAATATTAACGAGTTTAATAATTGATTTTCTTTATATTGGGTAATACTTTTGGCTTGTTTATTGAATCTTAAGCTTAATGCTTCTTGTTGCCTGATCACCAATAAGATTGATGTGATAAACTATAAATTAACTTGGAAAATGGATTATAGGTTTCAGCCTTAGATTCAATAGCTCACGATCTCACCTTAGTGTTAGTGTCCTAGACATGCACAATGATCCAAAACATGATTCTAGTGTGAATAATTCAAGAAAGTTTGCGGAAAAAAACATACATTGATTGGATGAGATTCAAAACTTTTCTTCGTTGTAGAAGAAGCTCCAAGCTTTCTTTTGAATTCCAAACTCAATGGTGAGTTTCCCTATCACCTTCTTTTGACTCCCAAAGTGCTAGCAATGGTGAATTTTTGCAACAAAAATGCAAGGAGAAGAGGTAGAAGATTCGGCCAAGAGAGAGGGAGAGGATGAGTGAATAGTTCCAAACTTAATTCATTAGTCATTTGTTGACTTTGTGTTGTGTGTTTAAATAATCTTATCACTATTTCCAACTACCACCATCACAATTTGACAAGTGATGTGAGTTATTGGTCCCACCCAATTTTGAATTCAAAATTCAAGTTGGCTTACACAACACACTTTGGGCCCGGTTTGTTTAATCCGACTAAACGAATTTTCCGTCGCTAAATAATTCAATCCAATTAATTAAATAATAATGCATCGCAAAATTATTACGAAAGTCGCTTACGAATTAATTCTAAATTAATTCTTTTGCTTGAATTAAAATCCAATTTTAATTCCGTATTGAAATCCAATTTCAATTAATATATCTGATATATTATTTAGCCCAAATAAATAAATTAAATAGTAAAATCCAATTTCACTATTAAATCTACTTTGCCGATTAATTCCAAATTAATTGCGTTCTCTCTTCTAGACGAATTTAATCCTAGATAAATTCTTGACGCAATTAATCCCAGGTTAATTTTCTGTCTCATAATTAATCCCAGATTAATTATTGTCGTAATTAATCCCAGATTAATTTTTCTCTCTCATAATTCATCCCAGATTAATTCTGTTCGAGTCAAATGTCATCGGAGAATCTTTGGGAAGTGACCCAAGAGATCCTTGGATATGTTTGCAGTAAATACGGTCATCGGACTATCCGAACACGTGCGTACCCGGTACCACGTTCTTACCGATTTACAAGACATGGTTGGCTTCTAGCAAATCACCGTGACTACCCAATTCTCTAGAAATATATTCAATATGGAATATATATAATCTTTATCAGGCGTAGTATACGAAGTATTGTGTATTACGATCCAGTATCGGATGTCGCATGCTAGGCCTAGGGCTGGAATTGTGTCTGCCCCGTACGAAGCATATATCAGATCACTAGCAACTAGTCTCTGTAATCGGATAATCATGACCTAGTCATACTATCCCGATAGCTGCAACATTTAAGAGTACTAGTTTGTATCCCTGTGTGATCATCGTCTCCATATGACTGAAGTGATACTTCCATCTTGACATCACACCCAATACACTACGATTCTCAATATACCCAGAAGAGGCGTACACAGAACCTGTTAAAGCTCCGGACAACCAAAACCAAAATATAATGATTGTCGCAAGTATTAGCGATGCAAGTCTCAGGTTAAGACCACATACACCTACTTTGATTCGGATTCTCATAGACACATAGTCATACTTCCAATGGGACTCCGAGCGGTCTATCCAGAGCGAAGCTGTTCCCGGTCCAACGGCTAACAGAACCTCCTATCACACTTGCATAAGTATCCAATACTTAAATATATGAAAACTATATCGTTAAGCTTCCATAACGCGCACAAGTGTAATACTGGCATATTCCGCATTATCGATGTCCAGTCTCGATAATACTAGGACTATGGATATTTAATGATTAAACCTTTCGTGGATTAATACTGTCTCATATCTTATTAATCCGGTACTAATCATATAGACTTTTATCATTTATATATTCAAGTAATCCAATTACAAAATGATAAAAGAGCAAATTCCTTTGTCACATAGTTAATTTGTACAAAAACACCATGTTCTTTACAAATAGTGATGCTGATGAGTGATAAATCTATCACTATTTCCCACTCATTTAACCTAATATTTTGTATAGTTCTTGAGTTTTATGAATATTTTGATGTGTTTTGTGTTATTTTGTAGATAAATAAAGTTTCTAGACATTTTGGAGGTGATTTGGAGCAAAACAGTGAAAATTGGAAAAAAAAGGGCAAAATGGTAATTTGGGCGCGTCGCGACGCGCAAGCCCTTGGCATCACGACGTCTAACATGCACCAAAGTTGCTAACGTGTGCCGGATCAACGGGTTAGAATTTGAGAAGTTTGACTTTGCTAAAGTGCGCCGTGCCACGTGTCACCATCACAGAGGATTCGCTAAAATGCGCCGGGGCACGTGTCACAAACCTATGGTGCCGACACTCCGCGTGACACGTGTCATCTTCTTAATGGACCGAATCATCGGCGAATCTTCTTCTGCCACGTGTCATCCTCTCATTGAACCGAATCTACCGCGTGCCACGTGTTGAATTCTTATTGGGCCGACAAAATCCGCGTCAACAGTCAAAGTCAAACCGTGTGGACCAAAGTCAACAGAGCCAGCATCGCGACGTAAGAAGGAATTTGGCGTCGCGACGCCAGATGCAAAATTTGCCTATAAATTGAGCTCGAGATTTCAGTTTTAGTTGCACCATTCTCTCTCATTTCTTTGATGTAAATAGGGAGTTTCTCTCTCTAGTTTCTTTTAATTTAAGTTTTGTAATTAATTTTTAATTACATTCTGTAATAGTAATTACTTTTTGTAATAGTAATAGTAATAGTAATTTATCTTGTTTTTATTGTTTTAATTTTACTATTCAACCATGATGAGGTAACTTCTCCTTGCTAAGGTGAAAGGTAATTCTTTTACTGTTACTATTTAGATTAATCTCCCTTAAAAATAATATATTTACTATTTAAAATTTTACTTAATAAGGATACCGCCATATTGGTCGGTTGGATATTAAATTTAAATTGGTTTAAACCTGACTAATCAAGGATACCACCTATATGGCTGATTGGTAATTAAATTTTCTTACCGCCTATATGGCAGGTTCATGGACAAATTATACCGCCTTTATGGCTGGTCGAACTTAATTTGAATTAATCAGGTTACCGCCTATATGATTGGTTGGTAATATTATCACAAGTTTATATATTATTTTATGGGAGATATCTAAAATAGTAAATAGTAAAAGTAATTCCTTTTACTTTAACATTATATTTTATTATAATTTACTTTTCAGTATTTACTTTACCGCATTTACTATTTCGCATTTTACTTTATGGCTTTTACTTTTAAGTTTTTACTAGCCCTAGCCATGTGTCATAACTAAGTTAATTATCTATGGTTGTGATGAATTTCAATATCACCGGTTTATAAGGGTTAGATTATAGTTTTGGTAATATAAAAATTTATTTATTGAGTCTTAATCTTAATGCTTTTTATTAACTGGCCATTAATAAAATTGATTAGGTAAACTTAAAATGAACTAGACATAGGGATTTTAAGTTTGAGACCTTAGACTCAATAGCCCACGATCTTCCTTGAGGATAAATAACCTTTTAATAGATTTCCTTACAGAATAAGAATATACATGTTGGGCGGGGGTAGCCATAATTGGAACTTAAACTTAATGAATCCAGGTAATTTGGTTGACATAGACATATGGTTCAATTGGGTTATACTGGGTATTTGTGTCTGACCATCGACAGAGGCTTTCACATATTTAGTGTTCCAGATTAATAAATCAATATATTACCCAACTATAAGATAACCACTTCATCTTTAAATAATATTGGAAAGATTCACAACTCTAAATAGTTTTTAATATTGAATTTTCTTAAAACCTATTTTCAAACAATTTTATTTACTTGCTTTTAAATTTAGAATCGTCACCATTTCAAATCAATAAATCAACCTGTTAGATATTAGTAATAATTTGACCTCATAAATTTAATAGATTAGATATTAAGTCATCGTTGGATCGATATTTTTATACTACTTGAACGATACGTGCGCTTGCGTTATACGCGTGTGTTTACGCCGGTCAGATGCTATGGGTCATAATTGTACAATAATCTCCCACTTGGCCTATAGCCAATCACTCAAGTGTCCAACATATGAACTATGTACGAGTCGCTCATGCTTATGCTGAGATATCGCTTTCGCTAGCGGATATACGAGGTTGTCATTTGATGCGATCTTGACATCGCCACAATGTATGATCTTATGAATCAGATGAAACGGTCAAAGTACATACTTGGATTATTGATGAGACCGTAACTCCTTAGCCTCCGCTGTAGCCTAGCTCAGCTGCTAACAGATTTACTCCTGATCCAATTAGGAATTTTATAGATCCAAAATGCTTTTTTTGTTGCCTCAGCCGTAGCAATATATTCCACTTTTGTTGTTGAATCGGCAACAGTATCTTTCTAGGAAGATTTCCAGCTCAATGTTCTGTTGTTCAAATAAAATATGTACCCTTATTGTGACTTACAATAGTCTTTATCGGTTTTGAAACTTGCATCGGTGAATCCAGTCACCTCAAGTTCTCCTTCCCCATAGTTTAAGAAAGCATCTTTAGTTCGTATAAGATACTCAAGGATGTTTTTAACATCAATCTTGTGACCATCACCTAGATCGGCCTGATTGTGACTGCAGATGCTCAAAGCATATAAGACACCAGGTCGCATACATGTTTGTCAATGTACGAGTTCTCGGAAAGTGCCAACAACTTTTAGATATATCCCAGTAGATCCTTATTCCTAGAATAAATGTTGCCTCTCCCAAGTTTTTCTATGGAGAATTTTAATGAAAGCCAAACTTTCATCGATTGTAGTATGGGAATGTCATTGCTAAAAAGCAATACATCATCAACATATGGGATAATCATTGTCAGTGCGCTCCCACTAACCTTCATATATACACAAGAATCATCTTCGTTTTGAATGAAACCATATACTATTATGATCTCAACAAAACGTTGGTTCTAAGAACGCTATGCTTGCTTCAATCCATAAATGGATCGATTTAACTTGCAAACCTTGTTTGAATGTTTTGACACGATAAAACCGTCAGGTTGTTGTATGTAAACATCCTCCAAAAGGTTTCTGTTAAGGAAAGCGGTTTTGACGTCCATTTGTCATATTTCATAAACGAAATATGCAGTAATAGCAAGCATTATCCGAATGGATTTAATCATGGCAACGGGTAAAAGGTTTTTATCGTAATCGACATCATGTTGATGATGACATCCTTTCGCTATAAGTCTGGCTTTGTACGTTTGGTTGGTATACATGGAATCTATTTCGGACTTCATGGCACATTGCCATAAAGTGGATTCGATACCTTGTATCGTTTCCTCATATGTAGTCGGTTCATAATCCTCAATAAGATTGATATTTTCATGAGGTGAGATCAGAAACCCATACCTTTAAGTTTGTTTTCTGACTTCCTCTAACCTACGTGGTTCTTGGGTATTAGAAGATTGTGGAACAGTCTCATCCCTGATGAACTGTTCATGTTCCGTGAGGGGATCCGTGCTAGGAACAACATCACTCTGATTTTCATCGAGTTCTACTTTCCTCCCAATTGCCACTGCATTTAGGATTTCCTCTTAGGAAAACCGCATGGGGAGCAATAATTATTTTTTTTCTCTTATGGGTTCTGTAAGTAATATTTACTGGTTTCCATAGGATAACCAATTACAAATAGGCACTTATCCGATTTGGGTTCTAGTTTGGCACCATCCAAACGTTTAACATGCCCAACATCCCCAAATCTTTAGGAATGAGAAACCCGGTTCCTTTCCTGTCCATATTCCCTATGGAGTCTGTCCAACAGACTTTGACGGAACCTTATTCAAAATAAGTATTGCACTGTTAAATGTGTATCCCGTGAAGGAAATTGGTAGCTCAGTGTGACTCATCATTAACCTTACCATATCTAACAACGTTCAGTTTCTCCGTTCGGACACACCACTCAATTGAGGTGTTCCAGGAGGAGTCCATTGTGAAATACTCTTTCAAGTAATCGAGAAACTCATTGCTCAAGTATCTTCACCACGGTCCGACCGCAATGTTTTAATACTTTTACCGGTATGTTTTTCTACTTCATGTCGAAACTCTTTGAATTTATCAAAAAATTTCGATTCATGTTTCATAAGATACACATAACCATAACGCGATGCAACATCCGTAAAGGTTACGAAGTATTCATATCCACCTCTAGCCTAGCTAGATATAGGTCCACTACGTCACCATGAATGAGGGCTAACAGCTCGGTGACACATACACATTTACTGCTAAAAGGCGTTTTAAGCACTTTGCCTACTAAACAAGATTCGCAGACATCATATGAATTAGGATCAAATCCGTCCAAATATACATTCTTCCAAATAGTGGATATACGAGTCTTGTTAATGTGTCACAGCCAACAATTCCACAAATAAGTCTCATATGTTTTACTCAGTTTGAGCTTTTGTTTTTCATGTTATATGTTTGAGATTCGTTTATATTCAAAATATAAAGACTATTATTAACATCTACTGTACATATCAAAATGTCATCTTTATATACAAAACACTCAGTTTTATATACAAAACACTCAGTGTTCCAGAATACAAAGGTATACCTGTATCGGGTTAAACTAGATACAGATATGGTGTTCCTAGTCAAACTAGGTACAAAATAACAGTCACCTATTGTAATTACATGTCCCAAGGACAAGTTCAAAACATAGGTCCCAATGGCCAAAACAGAAACTCTCGTCCCGTTTCTGACTCGTAGGTCGATCTCATATGAAGCCAGTCTCCTGCTAATCAGCAGATCCCCCACATCAGTACATATGTATGTACCACATCTAGTATCAAAAATCCAATTTTTTTTAAAACCAGTAGTGGACACGTTTATTACAATAACAAACATATCTGAAGTCGGAGCCTTGCCCGCCTTCACTTCCTTTATGTCTCCCATGTCCATACGATAGTCACACTTCCAATGACCCCGTTTGCCATAGTTTAGGCAGACATCTTGGGATATGTCCTTTGTCATCCCAGAAGACTGTGACGATTTTACATTTGCCCTTTTTCATCACACCCCCAGAAGCCTTCAGCCAAGCCTTGGCATTTTGGGATGTCGAAGTAAGATACGTCTTGCGCTTCTTGCCCTTTTGGAAGCTCTGGCTCTGCCTCCTTGAGCATAGCCATTAACTCTCCAAGAGTTTTCTCTTGGTTCATGATGAACCCGCCCCAGCATTCTGGCAGAGACTGTAAGATCAAATCTATGGAAGTCTCGGCCTCATAGGTAATGCCCAGCTAACCTAACTGTTCGATGTCAGTAATCATCTGCGACACCTAGTGCTTAACAGATGTACCCTCTAACATAAGTGAGCGAAAGAGCTTCTTTTGCAATTCGTACTTCTAAGATCTAAGGTTAGATCTATGAAGATCATTTGATTTCAACATCATGGTATAAGGATCTAATCCTTAGTTCTGACGACGAAATTAAGGAGTCATTGCAGCAAGCATAACAGATTGAGCACTAAAGTTATCATCATGATGAGTCTTTCTAAGCTCATGCTCTACTATTTGCTCAACTTCGGGCTCAGGGCCCGAGAGGTTTCTCTATCCAATAGAGTAACTTCTCAACTCCCAGGATTATCCTGAGATTCATTTCCCAATCTGGAAAATTTACGCCGTAAAGACATTTTCGCCCATGATAATGTCCCTAACATTAATCTTTCCAGCCATCTCGATTGCAATAGTCCAACTATCCAATCAACGATTTCGGGTACACTCAAAATGTAATGGTTACTATAGTCCAACTATATCTACAAGTGGAGTAGTATTTTAAGTACAGTCCAACTATTCATAGAAAGCAATAAAAGATATTAGTCCAACTAATATGTATTTATAACAACGATAAATAATTAAAAGAGCGCGTGTAAGCAAGTACTAAACAAAATTACAAATTTAATACTAGCATCCCACTATTTTTCGGCGAGCCTCTAACCCTCTGTGGAGTACTCGGGAAACCCACTTTTCTAGTGGGCTAGGATCCCGTTAAATAACACACAACCTTGACTTTGGCCAACAAGTTGTATGAAACTTAACTAGGTAGATCTTTAAGATCAATTGGATCCCATCCAATTCCTAGATCCGGTAAGTGGACCTCCAAGTCCAAAACATATATCCAATATATTTCCTAATATTTTCCTCTGAATCAACTAAGTCTTGGCTTTGGCTCAACAAGCTTAATTATTCCAGTTAAGCATGACCCATTGACAGTGGGAAAGCTTCGTAATCCACGTCGATGAACAAGAAGTGACATTGACTTTGGCCAACAAGTCACAACCACCCAAGACATGCGATATGGAACAAAGCTTTCGTAGTTCAAACACATCTGCGACGGACATTGATTTTGACTTTGGCCAACAAACCAATGCCAATCTTGGATCTTGAGATAGAACCACTCAATGGAAGGAAAACGCTTAATATTTGAGTGATGATTTTTCGCGTAAATTGGCAACCAATTTATTATCTTTGATTAGGTCTCATCATACACCCTTAAACATGCATTCTAAAAGAATAATAAGGCGCGAATAAAATTAATAATGATATGCAGATAGATATATAACAATTTGTTCCTAAAACAAATCTCTCTATTTCCTCTCTCCCGCTAGCACTTTACATACTTCTACCCAATTACATAACACTAAAAGAAACCTCATTTGCATTGAGGGGAATTGGTGAGAAGAGAAATACAAAGAGATAAGGAGGTGAAAGATTAGACACGCTTAATAAATAAGTACCATACTTACAAAAATTTCCAAAAATTGCCTCAACCCATCTAATATCCATCTAATATACATTATTCATATAAATACATCCAAGTATTCACACAAAGCATGTTGTCAATCAATCTAATCCAATTAATTAATCTTTGATTAATGACCATCCAATGTTCATACAACGATTTGATTTGCGCGAGTCCAACTCGTTTAGGAATAAATACTCAAAGTAAATATTCTTGAATTATATCGAACTACAATTTTAAAAATAATTTTAAATTGTATTCAATACTAATTCATATTTAATTCCAAATTAAATAATTACATTTTTAATAGTGCCTTTTAGACTTGGATTATAAATCCAATCTTCATGGGTCTCAAAGGCCCAATTAGTATCCAATACTATTCAATTAAAGTCTAATGGGCTTTCAATTAATTCTTTAGGCGTGGGCTTTGGCCATTATGGATCCAACCCAAAAGCCAAGGCCCAATTAGGAATCACCATTTGCCCAAAAATCAATTTTGGCCCATCCAAATAAATTTTAAAAGGCCCAAAAGTCATATTTGGACTTTATGGAAATAGTTTTAGGCCCAATTGGATCCAATCCAATTGTCCAAAACCAAACTTGGCCCAACCAAGCTGACCGGCGTAAACACACACGTATAACGCAAGCGCACGTATCGTTCAAGTAGTATAAAAATATCGATCCCACGAGGACTTAATTCCTACTATTGTTATTAATTGTTGAATCTATTTATTTACAAATATCTAATTAAATGGATAAGAGAATGATTGTTTGATTGGTTGAATGTGGTTTTCCTTAATTAAAATAAATAAAATAAACAAAGGAAAATACAAAGGAAAATAACAAAAGACTCAAAGATCTAGGGATATGAATCTTTCTAATATCTTTTAAAAGATGAAGTGATTATTTTATGTTTGTGTAATAAATTGGTTTACTAACCTGGAACACGAAATTATGCGAAAGCCTCTGTCGATGGTCAAACGCAAAGACTCAGTTTAACCCAATTGAACCATATGTCTATGTCAACCAAATTACCTGGATTCATTAAGTTTAAGTTCCAATTATGGCTACCCCCGCCCGACAGGTATATGTCTATCCTGTAAGGAAATCTATTAAAGGGTTATCTATCATCAAGGAAGATCGTTGGTTATTAAGTCTAAGGCTTAAACCTAAAATTCCTTTGTCAAGTTTATTTTAGATTTACCACATCAATCTTATTGGTGATCAGACAACAAGAAGCATTAAGCTTAAGACTAAATAAGTAAACCTTTAAATTACCCAAACTATAAAATAACCCCTTATAAACCGGTGATATTGGATTTAATGACAACCCCAGATAACTGGCTTAGTTACGACACATATTTACGGGTAGTAAAAACTTAAATAAAATAAAGTCATAAAGTAAAATGATGAAAAATAAATGACAGAAAGTAAATGCTGAAATTAAATACTGAAAATTAAATGCTGAAAAGTAAATGCTGAAAGTAAATTACTGAAAAGTAAATGCTGAAAGTAAATTGCTGAAAGTAAATTGCTGAAAGTAAATTGCTGAAAGTAAATTGCTGAAAAGTAAATGCTGAAAGTAAATTGCTGAAAAGTAAATGCTGAAAGTAAATTACTGAAAAGTAAATAAAGTAAAAGTACAATAAAGAAAATGTTGAGGTAAAAGGATCCACTTTTATTACTTCTATTTTAGATATCTCCCTTAATAAAATATATTAACTTTGTATGATAATTACCAACCAGCCATATAGGCGGTATTCAGATTAAGTCAAATTAATAATTAATTACCAACCGACCAATCAGGCGGTATCCAGTTTAGTCAGGTTAAAACCAATTTAAATAATTACCAACCGACCAATATGGCGGTATCCTCGTTAAGTCAGGTTTTAACTAGTTTATATATTATAATTAAAGGAGATTAATCTAAATATTAGTAATAAAAGTTTTACCTTTTACCACAACAAATGGGAGTTACCCTCTCATTACTGAAAAGTAAAAACTGAAAATTAAAGAAAGAAAAGTATTGTGCGTAAAAGTAAATTACGGAAAGTAAAAACTGAAAAATAAATAAAAGAAAGTGCGAAAGCGGAAATTAATTATTGAAAGCTGTAAATAAACAAACAAGATACAATCTTCTTAGTATTCTTAAGGAATGCCTTAGAAGAAAATATGAATTTACAAATGAAATGGCTTGGTATTTATAGGCAAAATTTTGTCTCCATCAAATCATCCACCAAATCCATTATTAATTGCTCCACTAATTGCTCCACCAAATCCATTATTAATTGCTCCACTAATTTCTTATCATGTTTGGTGGTGATTTGATAATTTTTATTATTTATTTATTAATTTATTTTTTGCTTTGAAAATGATTGAAAATGACTTTAATAATTACACACAACACACTTCTGGATGGTTCATCAATTTCGGGCATGAAATCTTCAGAATTCAAAATTATTTTATCTTTCAAAGTTGTAGATCTTTTATTCTTTTTTAATCTGGAATTTGAATCAGCTCAATCCGAAATCGGAGTAAAACGTTATGTCCAAAATACGACAGATGCGCAAAACTGGAATTTCCAAAACTGTACTTCGTTAAAACGCCATTTCAAGTTTCCAATCTCCAAAATTAATATGTCAAGTCCAATATTTGCCCTTATTTGACCCACATTTCGTCCTAAATGATTTCATTATGTCCCAATATTATTTTATCTGCAAAATAAACTAAAAAACATCAAAACGTTCATCAAACCCGAGAAACTAAACAAAATATTAAGTAAAAGGGGCGGTAAATATGATATATTTTCCGCTCATCACACCCCCAAACCTAACATTTTGCTAGTCCTCGAGCAAAACAATAAAATAAAATACAAGAAATAATTAAAATTAAACTAACCCACTTTCGTAGAGATCACGGTTGCATTTAGCATATGCAACAAGCCTTTAAACCCCTAGGTGTCCCTAGTGGACGAGTTATAGTCTCGTGAAGGCTTACAGCAACGATACCCTCAAACGTTTTACAAAAGTAAAAAGATAATAAAACTAATGCACACAAAAGCAAAAAGACAAGAGAAAATAGAATAAAGAAGTTAGTGACTAATCAGGTGAAACTTCTACTCCAAGTCAATAGTTGTTTTGTTTCATTCTAAATTACCGAATAAGTAAATTCTCCGATTATTTTTACCATTCTCCATATGCACAGTTGACAAAATATTAATCACCTCATTTTTGCCCACAACAGTCACAAATGTAGTTGACAAGAGAGTAATATTTTTGTCCTAAAGTTTTATCAGAATTCACATCTTTTTGCAGCAATGAAATAATTTTTCTGATTTTTCTGATTTTTTTTTTATATATTAAATATCTTTCATCTATGTAGCGAGTGTTCGGTCGGTGGCTCCCAAACCAGTTGGCTTTAGGGCACCAGGTGTTAAGACACCCCTACAGACTTAATTACTCAGACTTCCGATATATATATTTTTGCAATATATTTGATCCATGTAGCGAGCTTTGGGCCAGTGACTCCCAAACCAGTTGGCTTTAGGGCACTAGGTGTTAAAACACTCTTACAGACTTAATAACTCGGATCTTAGATGTTTTTTTTTTACTCCATCACTTTTTGAGATGCTTTCTCCAATTAAACTAGAGCACTAAATATTATAAACTTTTCAATTACAACTCATGTCTGTATGTTACTATGCATGTTGCTAATACCTGCCAATTGAGCATATGAAGATCCATTTTAGTCAGTATTATGGAGAATTCACAAATTAAATAATTCAAAAGGAAATAAACAAAAATTAACTTGTTCCGAAATAGGTTTGAGATATGTCTCAGGAGTGGAAACTCCTTACTCAGCTATCTCTTACCAATTTCACATTTTTAGTCAAAATAAAAACACAAAACGCAAAATATTTTTGTAATTTTTGAAAAATTTTCATTTTTTTTTTTGTATTTTTCAAAAAATTTTGGACTAAAAATAAAAACAACACACAAACTAAAAACAAGGTACTGATCAACTAATTCCCTCCCCCAAACCTAAATGAGATATTGTCCTCAATGTCTTAAACAATAGAAGAAGAGTGTATAAGATAGTACATGGTTAGCTGAAAATCTACAAAAAATTAAATGTTAAGATCCAGATTAATCCGACGCCTCTTACCACGATCGTCCTCAGACCAATTTATCTTTGAAATGATATGGTCAATTTGTGGTTCATAGGCTAAGATTTGGTCAATTAGACCCGGAGCAGTTCTGGCAGTGAAGATGAGTTCTTTTAAAGGTTTTGACACAAACCCATTTCTCCGAGCATCATCAAGAAACACACAAAGAAAATCATAAAATCCATCAATGTTAAACAGCCCAATTGGTTTCTGGTGTATGTTCAGGTTCGCCCAAGATAGCACTATAAAAATTTCCTCCAATGTGCCCAAGCCACCTGGCAAAAATTACAAAAAAATATTGATCCAATGATGACTTAATTCATATTGTTGTTATTAATTGTTGAATCTATTTATTTACAAATATCTAATTAAATGGAGAAGAGAATGATTGTTTGATTGGTTGAATGTGGTTTTCCTTAATTAAAATAAACAAAGGAAAGTACAAAGGAAAATAACAAAATACTCAAAGATATATGGTTGTGAATCTTTCTAATATCTTTTAAAAGATGAAGTGATTATTTTATGTTTGTGTAATAAATTGGTTTACTAACCTGGAACACGAAATTATGCGAAAGCCTCTGTCGATGGTCAGACGCAAATACCCAGTTTAACCCAATTGAACCATATGTCTATGTCAACCAAATTACCTGGATTCATTAAGTTTAAGTTCCAATTATGGCTACCCCCGCCCGACAGGTATATGTCTATCCTGTAAGGAAATCTATTAAAGGGTTATCTATCATCAAGGAAGATCGTGGGTTATTAAGTCTAAGGCTGAAACCTAAAATTCATTTGTAAGGTTTATTTTAGATTTACCACATCAATCTTATTGGTGATCAGACAACAAGAAGCATTAAGCTTAAGACTAAATAAGTAAACATTTAAATTACCCAAACTATAAAATAACCCCTTATAAACCGGTGATATTGGATTCATCACAACCCCAGATAACTGGCTTAGTTACGACACATATTTACGGGTAGTAAAAACTTAAATAAAATAAAAGACATAAAGTAAAATGCTGAAAGTAAATGACGGAAAGTAAATGTTGAAATTAAATACTGAAAATTAAATGCTGAAAGTAAATGCTGAAAGTAAATTGCTGAAAAGTAAATGCTGAAAGTAAATTGCTGAAAGTAAATTGCTGAAAAGTAAATGCTGAAAGTAAATTGCTGAAAAGTAAATGCTGAAAGTAAATGCTGAAAGTAAATTGCTGAAAAATAAATTGTTGAAAAGTAAATAAAGTAAAAGTACAATAAAAGAAAATGCTGAGGTAAAAGGATCCACTTTTATTACTTCTATTTTAGATATCTCCCTTAATATAATAAATTAACTTTGCATGATAATTATCAACCAGCCATATAGGCGGTATCCAGATTAAGTCAAATTAATAATTAATTACCAACCGACCAATCAGGCGGTATCTAGTTTAGTCAGGTTAAAATCAATTTAAATAATTACCAACCGACCAATATGGCGGTATCCTCATTAAGTCAGGTTTTAACTAGTTTATATATTATAATTAAGGGAGATTAATCTAAATATTAGTAATAAAAGTTTTACCTTTTACCCCAGCAAATGGGAGTTACCTCCTCATTACTGAAAAGTAAAAACTGAAAATTAAAGAAAGAAAAGTATTGTGCGTAAAAGTAAATTGCGAAAAGTAAGAACTGAAAAGTAAAGAAAAGAAAGTGCGAAAGCGGAAATTAATTACTGAAAGCTTTAAATAAACAAACAAGATACAATCTTCTTAGTATTCTTAAGGAATGCCTTAGAAGAAAGTATGAATTTACAAATGAAATGACTTGGTATTTATAGGCAAAATTTTGTCTCCATCAAATCATCCACCAAATCCATTATTAATTGCTCCACTAATTGCTCCACCAAATCCATTATTAATTGCTCAACTAATTTATTATCATGTTTGGTGGTGATTTTATAATTTTTATAATTTATTTATTAATTTATTTTTTGCTTTGAAAATGATTGAAAATGACTTTAATAATTACACACAACACACTTCTGGATGGTTCATCAATTTCGGGCATGAAATCTTAGAATTCGAAATTATTTTATCCTTCAACGTTGTAGACCTTTTATTCTTTTTTAATCTGGAATTTGAATCAGCTCAATCCGATATCGGAGTAAAAAGTTATGCCCAAAATACGACAGATGAGCAAAATTGGAATTTCCAAAACTGCACTTCGTTAAAACGCCCTTTCAAGTTTCTAATCTCCAAAATTAATATTTCAAGTCCAATATTTGCCCTTATTTGACCCACATTTCGTCCTAAATGATTTCATTGTGTTCCAATATTATTTTATCTGCAAAATAAACTAAAACACATCAAAACGTTCATCAAACCCGAGAAACTAAACAAAATATTAAGTAAAAGGGCGGTAAATATTGATATATTTTCCGCTCATCACAAGCCCATTAGCCCAAATATAACAAATTAAAATAATACATTATTCCAAATTACATATTAATCCAATTCCAGTTGAATCTACCTTATGAACAAATTGAAGAACCGAAGAACACGAAGAAGGAAAAGAAGAATACCTTGAATTCGAGGAGAGCACTCCAACCTTACGACTTGAGAAGAAATTTCGCAAATGAAGCGAATGAACCCCCTCAATACTCTTTATACTCTACCACGTTTTGGCGCCTCATTTTCCCGCAAAAAAAGGGGCCTCAATATGAACGCCACATTTACTGCACTTTAGGAAATCGAGGAACACAAGGCTCGTTCAAAGCCCAATAAGAATTCTGTCGACTGAGAACCTCCTCAATGCTGTCACAAATGATGCCTTCTCCAAACGACATATAAAATTAACCTTCTTTCCAAACAGTGTGAAGGCTCATCTCGGTTCATCTTCAGGGCCAATTGAGTGGACGGTGAACTCCTGGCCTTCATCAGGTCGACGGGACATTACCTAGTTGGCTCATGATTAAGTCAAGTCCAATACCCGGACCTTCGTCTGGTCCAGATGACATGTAGACTCGATTTGGTCCCTATTCGGTACCAAACGAGTGAATGATTTCTTGGCCTTTATCAGGTCCAGTCGATGGGATATTACCCAATTGACTCATGATTGAGTCCAGTCCAATACATGGACCTTCGTCTGGTCCAGACGATATGTAGACTCGATTTGGTCCCTATTCGGTACCAAACAAGTGAATGATTTACTGGCCTTCATCAGGTCCATTCGACGAAAACAGTCCCTAATTGGCTTATGATTGAGTCAAGTCCAATACCTGGACCTTCGTCTGGTCCAGACGACATGTAGACTCGATTTGGTCTCTATTCGGTACCAAATGAGTGAATGATTTACTGGCCTTCATCAGGTCCAGTCGACGGGAACACTCCCCAATTGGCACATGATTGAGTCAAGTCCAATACCTGGACCTTCATCTGGTCCAGACGACATGTAGACTCGACTTGGTCCCTATTCGGTACCAAACGGGTGAATGATTTCCTGGCCTTCATCAGATGCAATCGACGGGAACACTCCCCAATTGGCTCATGATTGAGTCAAGTCCAATACATGGACCTTCGTCTGGTCCAGACGACATGTAGACTCGATTTGGTCCTATTCGGTACCAAGTGAGTGAATGATTTCCTGGCCTTCATCAGGTGCAATCGACGGGAACACTCCCCAATTGGCTCATGATTGAGTCAAGTCCAATACCTGGACCTTCGTCTGGTTCAGACGACATGTAGACTCGATTTGGTCCTATTCGGTACTAAGTGAGTGAATGATTTAATAGCCTTCATCAGGTCCAGTCGATAGGAACACTCCCCAATTGGCTCATGATTGAGTCAAGTCCAATATATGGACCTTCGTCTGGTCCAGACGACATGTAGACTCGATTTGGTCCATATTCGGTATCAAACGAGTGAATGATTTCCTGGCCTTCATCAGGTCTAGTTGACGGGAACACTCCTCAATTGGCTCATGATTGAGTCAAGTCCAATACTTGGACCTTCGTCTAGTCCAGACGACATGTAGACTCGATTTGGTCCATATTCGGTACCAAACGAGTGAATGATTTCTTGGCATTCATCAGGTCCAGTCGACGGAAACACTCCTCAATTGGCTCATAATTGAGTCAAGTCCAATACCTGGACCTTCGTCTGGTCCAGACGACATGTAGAATCAATTTGGTCCCCATTCAGTACCAAACGAGTGAATGATTTCCTGACCTAATCAGGTCCAGTCGACAGGATCCTTCCTCAACGGGCTCATGAATTGAATCAAGTACCAATCTATCTGGTACCAGCCGACATGTAAACTTGATTAGGTTCCTATACGGCACCAGTCGAGAGAATGATCTCCCTTCCATCATCAGGGGAGTTGAAGACCTGAACCAAACTCAGTCCAAACGACCTGAAGGCTCTATTGGTCCTCTGACCAATCGAATGGAATTCTTCAAATAAAACCACTCGGTTCTGTCGACTGGGACATGTCAAGGCAAGTAGAAGACTTGGACTACATTCAGTCCAGACGTGAAGACTCAATTGGTCCTCTGACCAGTCGTGTGGAGTATACCCATAATCATCATCTGATTTAGTTCACGAAGGATACCTCATTGACCTATGTCAAGTTAAATTGAAAACCTGGTCCATACTCAGTCAATAAGATATGTTGGCTCCAATGGTCCTCAGACCAGTCGTATGGAGTATGACCGGGATCAACGTCTAATTCGATCAACTGGGGACATCTCCCTTAACTCCTGTCGAGTTAGATTCAAGACTTTAGCTATATTATCCAGGCGACATTGAAGACACAATCTCGTCCTGGACCAGACAACAAAGACTTTCCCATTTTGGTTTAGACGACATGACCAACGAATACTCTCCAAGCCAATGACTCATTGACTTAGAGAGTATGGGACAAACTGTACATGCCAAATTTGGGCTAAGAGTATTTCTGACTTTTTGCTCCGGGCCCAGCATCCAGGGGGCCCGGATTCCCCTTAACAAATCCCAAAATAGACTCAATGACCGTTTACCTTCTCAGGCCCACACACAAACGAAAGGCCCAATATCCATCAATCTAAAGGACCCAAAACTCTCAAAGGAAGCCCATTTTTATAAGCCAATATTGGTACAAGTTGTTTCACAGACCCATATCCAAGAAATTATCTTACCTAAATAAACATCCTAACCTCTCATGTGCCAACCCACGAAACGTTTAAACTCATAATTACCCCCTTAATGGATCAGCCGTTTCCAGCACCAAATGGACAAGAAATTAAATACAATAAATACACACGTTTCTCGAGTGTGTACATATAAGAGAAGAAGTCTAAGAGGGAAGGGGCATCACAACTCTCAGCTTAGCCTTATTCTCTACAGAGTTCTTAGAACAACCAACCTACCGCCCTCACGGCAACCCACATGGATCTTGGTAATTTCTGACCTTGTTCCTCTCCCGATTACTTCAATAGCTCATTTTTGTTACTGACTTGGGCGTCGGAGTGCCTACGGCATCCACCACATCGGTGGGTAGACCTTCCACACTCATTCTACCTCTTGTTTTGTAGGATCGCAAATGCCCTCTCTACGAAATCTCGATTGTGGACCCCGGGCGAAAACCAACGTCTACAGACCCCAATATTTTATTTTATTGTTGCAGTCCAATTTAAAATTCTCCAATCATTTCAAACAAATCAAGTCTTTTTATTTTTACTCAAATTGTTATTTTATTTTACTAAATATATTCCCTGTGAATCGACCCCGGTCTTACCGGGTTATTTTATTACTTCGACACTCTTATACTTGAGAGTAAAGAATCACTTTTGAGCGTGTCAAAATACAACAAAATAATAAAATTTTAAATTATACAAAGATGATAAAATTATTTTAAATGAAATATTTGAAGATATTGAAAGTCGTCTTTCTATTTGTTTTGATATTTGGAGTGACCATTGGCAAACACACTCATACATGGGTGTGACTTGTCATTGGATTGATGCATCATGGAACATGCAAAAACGACTTATTGCATTTAGATTTTTTGATGAGCAACATACTGCACAAAATATTTATAGAATGATTAAAGTAATTTTTGATGAATATGATTTATTAGATAAAATTTTACAATTGGTTTTGACAATACATTTGCAAATACTGCATCAATTAGAAATTTGAAATAAAATATGTCAACCAAATTCGGGGGTTGATTTTTTTATGTTCGTTGCATATGCCATGTCTTTAATTTATGTATTCAAGATGGTCTGACTTTTTTAGAACATCACATTGATCCTATTAAAATTACACTTAATTGTATTTGGTCATATTTTTAAGTCAGGAGAGAATGAGCCAAATTTTGTAAATTAAATGGGGTTAAATCAGTAAAATTTTCACGAGATGTTCCAACTCGTTGGAATTAAACGTATTTTCTTTTAACTCAAGTTTTTTCAACACAGAGATGTATTATGTATTTTTTTCCCAACATGTTCAATATATAACACTTTTGACCAGTCAATGAGATATTTGTGAAAACTTTTTAGAACTTGTAAAATTTTTTAATGATGATACAAATATTTTTAGCGGAGTTTATTATCCTAGAACAAATTTATTTCTTGTTGAATGTTTGAATATATATGAGCATGTTGAAAGTTCTAATGTTAATGATATTATTTTAATTGAAGCTATTGCTGTTATGAAGAGAAAATTATTGATTTATTTTAAAGATATTCCATTGTTTTATCTTATTGCCACAATTTTTTATCCTAAATTTATTTAAAAGGTTTGAATATTGACTTACAAACTTACTATGTATTTTTAGGACTATATGATGAAGTTAATATTAGAAAAATAACAGATGAAATAATGTTAGTAGATATAACTTACAATCATTAGGACAATCTAGTAGCGAACTCGTAATACATTCAAGACTTAGCGTATGTGATCGTTAGTTACTCCAACGAAATAAAAATTAGAAGGATAACACGATTAACAACCATGAATTAGATAATTATTTATCTACCAATTTTGAGTTTCCTCCTGAAAGTTTAGTAAGTAAAAATTTTCAAGTACTTGACTGGTGAAACCGACATCAAAATGTCTATCCTATTTTATCAATTATTGCTAAAGAGGTGTTGGCAGCACCTGTTTTCATCGTAATAGTTGAACAAACCTTCAGCTTAGGAGACGATATTTTGGAAGCGAGATGGTCTTCATTACATCCAATCACTTTAGAAGCAACATCATGTATGCATGATTGAACTCGAGCTGATCTGAAAGAAGATGCCCCCGATGACATTTTGAAGATTTGTTCGACAATGCATCCGCAAGTGCAAGCAGAACGAGAGTTGAAGGATCAACATCAGGCACAGATAATGATGATGATTGATGAGTAAATAATTGTAAATTTCTAATGGGGAACTATTTAAAAAATATAATGGAACTATGTGAGCTTTGATTCCTCTCACTCCTAAATGATACGTATGCAACTTAAGTTTTTAAAAATTTAAGTTCAAGCTCTTTAATTTTATTTTTATTTAAGTTTTTAATTTAATGAAATTAAATTCAAATTAATAATTTCAAAAAATTTTGAAATCTCATTTTTATATTTTTAGAAATTAAGATTAAAATTAACAATTAAAAAAAAAAAAAAACAAAACAAGAACCGAACTGGAACTGTCATATTCTATTCTGGTTCGGTTCCGATTTTATAAACGTGGAACCGGGAACTGTTCGATTCGGTTCCGGTTCGAAATCGAACCAAACTGGTGGCCATGTGTCCTCTCTACAATTTTTAGGGGTGAGCATCGGTTCCGGTTCTACCCGGAACCGGTTGGAATCGGACCGATGTTTTGGGTTTGGAACCGGAATCGGTTGTAATCGGGTAGGTTCCGGTTCCAAATATGAAGGAACCGATTTTATCCGGGTAGGTTCCGGTTCCAAAATAGTCGGAACCGAAACCGGACCATGGAACCGGTTTATATGAACATAAATTTTAAACATTTGGCGTTCATTATTTAATTGTACAAATTTTAAAGAGTCGCAGTTCATATAGCAATATTTTAGTGCTTCTATCAAGTATATATAGAATGTATGTGTGTTTGTGTTAAACAGAGACGCTTAAAATTAGAAAATGAGCTCATTGCAAACAGAAAGTTGCTATAATTTAAAACTACCACAACTAGGGGGAAAATAATCAATCAATAAACAAAATTTTCCTTTACTCCATTTTGTTTTGCCACAATTTTTTTTTAACAAAAAAAACATCTTCTTAATCTAATTCGAAATATTCCAGCACAGCAAAATTCGATTATAAAATTATATGTATTTATTTGTTATCTTTTCATTTTCCTTCCATTTTCCCAGCAACATAAGTATAATGAAAATCTATATATAACTAATGATATCAATAATTAAATATTTTGAAAGAAAATAATGGGCTATTGTATAACCTTTCGTTTTTGAGCTTCCGCACTCCGATTTGGTCCATGTTTTTTCCTACATACTCGTATCGGAATTTAGTTTCATTAAAATATTTTAAAATAGGGTAATTCGGAACCGGACCAGAATCGGACCAGAACCGGATTGGAACCGAATAATAGGGTACCCTGTTTAATTGGGTAGGTTCCGGTTCCACTTAGTGCGGAACCGAATTTTTCCGGGTATGTTCTGGTTCTATGCGGAACCGGAACCGAAACCGGTTTTGCTCACCCCTAACAAATTTACAATTTTACCATTCTATCTTTTTTTTCATTCAGTTCAATTACGAGAATTGTGTTTGTATTATTTACACTCTCAAAATTCTAGGGTTTCGAATTCTTTCTAATAATTGAATTATCAGATAATTGATTCTGAGGACGAATTCGATATGCAAGACGCGAACGAATCAGCGGAAGACGACGATTTCTACAGCGACGGCGATGACGATACGGTGCCTACTTTTGCTGACGACAGCGACGATGCTGATGTGGCCGATTACGAGTTCATGGATGACGATTCCGATGATTCTGATGATATTATCTCTAATCGCAATCAGGTACGTTGGTTCTAAACGATTTTATAATCCATTTGATGAAAATTTGTTCCATTTTTTTTTGGGTTTTTAGCCTTCGATGATGTTAATTGGCTGAGTTTTTTATGTGTTTTTTTCCTTAATGTTTGTGTATTAGCTGAATTCTGGTGTTTTTTCTAGTTAGTTACTGTGAAGTTAGGATTTTTTTTGGTAATTTACCGGAAATCGAGGTATATTTTTATCTGCATTTATGCTAATCCCTTTTATGGTGATAACTGGCTTGTTACTTTATGTTTATCGTATTTTATGAATTTTGGATATCGGGTGAATTGTTAGTTAGTTGATAGTTTCTTATAAATTTGGGCCTTTTTGTAGCTTATTGGAAATTGAAATGTGATTTACCTGCATTAATGCTGCCCGTTTGAATTTCTGGAATCGATATGAAGAAGAGTAGAATTTTGATATGATTGGCTTTTGGATTACCCTAATTTTTACGATTGGGATGGAGTTAAATTGGATCTCAGTATATAATTTGCCTTTTTATTCTCTTATCATGTTCTTATGTCTGTTATTCTTCAATTGGGTTTGTCTGCAAAGTAAAAGTATTTGTGGTGTAAATTTTGTTGTGGTAATGTAAATTTTTGTCAGTTTCATATTAGTTGACAAAGTGTAAATCATTGCGGTTCAGGTGAATTGTTGCTATCCTCGATGTCATTACCGAATAATAAGTTTGCAAACTATGTAATATTATAAATACTGAGAAAGTAGTTTACTTTTGTAGTTCCTTATGCTGAGGATTGCCCTTGGTCAATCTCAGATCGATTAGGTGGTGATTGGCAAGACTAGCAATTATTGTAAATGTTATGAGGCAAGTCTTTTTCAGTGAAAAATTGATGGTTATATAAAAGTATGTTCTCTGCTAATAGACTAATATTATTAACCAGGTCATTGTTACCCAGTAGAACGTTGAACATGTATTTTGATCAAGTTTTTTTATTTTATTTTTACTTTTTTCAGTACATAAGCTACATACTGTCCAATACAAGCGCACATTAATTGATATGATGCACATGTAAAATTTGTCTTTTTTAGGCTTGTAGTATTACCACTGTTGCTGTATTTCTTTACACTAATGTGTCTCTTTTTCTATCTTAGGTAAACTATACCGTTTTGACTGAAGCGGTTATTCGTGAGCGTCAGGAGGAGGATATAACTAAGATATCCACTGTGCTCTCTATTTCAAAAGTTGCAGCTAGCGTCCTGCTTCGCTTTTATAATTGGTAGGATATTTCATTGACTGGCATGATGTTCTCTCTTATGAGGTTTTTCTTATTTAAATGAGTGTGACTTGTGCAATTTTAATTGCCCTTTACACTGTATCATTTCTCGTTTGAGCATGTGCATCTCAATGTACTAAGAATTACTGTCACACTATCACTTTTGGATTGACAGGAGTGTCAGTAAAGTGCATGATGAATGGTTTGCTGACGAAGAAAGGGTTCGCAATGTTGTTGGCTTGTTAGAGAAACCAACAGTTCAATTTCCACATGGTGAAGAAGTAAGCAGCCAATAGCTGATTTTGAGTATTAATCTTGTCCCAAATTCTAGAGTCGTTGACTACTTGTTAATTACACCAGCTCTGTGCCATATTAAATCTATAACTTTCTTCTAATATGTTTTTACCTTTTTTGGCAGATGACATGTGGTATATGTTTTGAAACCTACCCGAGTGATAGATTGCATGTTGCTGCGTGCGCTCATCCTTTTTGTAGTTCATGCTGGGCAGGTTTGTTCTGTTTGGTTAACGTCTAACCACCCCTCTCTCTCTCTCTCTCTCTCTCTCTCTCCTCTCTCGCTCTGTGTGTGTTTTTGTGTATCCAATCGAGTTGGGACTTGGGAGTATGTTCTTGAGCGACTTTAGAGATTGGGGTTTTTCTATCTAGTATTTTGTTGTCTAGTCGACTGCGTATCCACTTGTTCGTTTTTTTGGCTAATTTTCATAATTTTCTCTTGTTTGTTACAGTGTTTGAAAAATCGAATTGAGGCGTCGCCTGAGCCGCCTCGCAGTGGCTGGTGCCTCGGGCAGTTGCGTCGCATGGTTTTGTGAATCAGGTGCCTCGGTGATGTGAGGTGGTACGCCTCATGTCGCGTCGCGAGACGCTACAACGCGGACACCCCGATCCGACCTGACCCGACCAGACAATTAAAATAAAAAATATATATATATATATATATTGGGGAGTTGAAGTCGGGACTTGCACTCCCAACTTCAGCTACCCTTGAAACAAATGAAATATGACTTTCACTCCCATGGATTTGATTATTACATTTCAATTGTATTTTTTATATTGTTTATTTTGATTTGATGTCACCAAAAGTCATGTCTTTTAGTCACCAAAAGTCTTGTTTTTCAACACCAAAAGACACTAAAATTTGGTTATTCATTGTGGGATTTTAGTTTAATTTTCGTTGATCCTCGATGTGTTAGCGTAAGGCAATAATCAAACCAAAATGAATTTATAATATTTATATTTTATAATATCTTACATTAATAAATTAACCATCTTATGTTGAATATATGTCCAAATTCAACAATTGGTACATTCTCTCAGTCGGCGTGGGTTTGCCCGTTGATGCCTATGAATGGAATACATAGTTTTTGAATCTTTCTTTTAATGTCTATTATATGTGATTATGTGTTCTTATTGACAATTATGACTTTTTTTTCTTTCTATTGTGTGTTATAATTTTTTTTCCCTGTGTTTGGATTGAGGCTTCCGCCTCGACTGCATCGAGACTGTCCGCCTCGCCTCAAATTGGAAATTGCCTCACACTGCATACTGAGTTTTCAAACCTTGGTTTGTTAACAAATTTATATTTGTATAATGTAGAAATGATATATATATGTGTGTGTGTGGTGGATTGGAGGCACTGAAAGAGTTGATGGATAATTTTCTCTTGTTTGTTGAAGAATGGTTGGGGTGGGTTCTTAAGTAAGATTGTGTCCATTGGACTTTATGCGAATTTACACTGATATTTATGAATTCTAACTCAACTATGTACAAGATTCGCATTATAGTGTACGAAGCAATATGTATTATGATCTATGTTGTTAAAGGCGCCGCCTAAGCGGCATTTGGGCGGGTTCAAACATCCGCCTGCGGTACCTAGGCGACGCCTTAGATATTGTAAGTTATGATTCCTTATATATTAGATAAAATTTTGCACTTGGACTATGCTTGGGCAGGTTGAACTACCAACGCCCCTTGCCCATCCTACCGTCTTTGACAACATAGATTATGATATGTGTTGTTATTATTTATGCTAATATCTTTAGAAATACATATTTGATCAATCAATTTAGCTTTTTTCCCCTGATAACAGCGTTTCTACTTTCATTTCACTTAATTTGTTTGTAATTCTGTTGTCATTTTTTTAATCTCTTAAGGGTATATCAGCAATGCCATTAATGGTGGTCCTGGGTGTTTGATGTTACGATGTCCCGATCCTTCTTGTGCTGCTGCTGTTGGCCAAGATATGATTAACTTATTGTCTTCTGATGAAGATAAAGAAAAGTATAACCGTTATTTCATTCGGTCTTATGTTGAAGACAACAGGAAGGTAATATTTTTTCTGTTAATAGGATCAAGTCATTTTAATACTGTACCTGATTGAAAATGGCACCCTTGCAAGTTCCTTTTTGATCTGTTAAAAGTGAAGTTCATTCCTGAAGCATGGCATTTAATTTTTTTTTTTCCAAAAGTGGTTGTATATGTACATATTATTTCTGGAGTAATGCAAGGTCTGAACGCAACTAATTGAATAACTATTGGGAATTTATAAGAGAAAGGAATCTTGGTCCTTAAATGTTTGTTCTTTTGGATTACGAAACAGAATAATAATGTTTTCAGCAGCGATCTATTATGACAGAATTTACATACATAAAACAACAATCCTACTGCTGTCTTATGCAATCTGAAGACATTGTCAACCTTATAATTGAATCACTTGAGTACTAATTTGTTTTATCACATTAATAGCTAATAAGTTATGTTCTGAAATACTTGAGCACAGTGGAAAACAAAAATTTGACAAAAACATTGACATCACTTGTTTGACCTTTTCCATTTTTTCTATGCTCGTAGACCACTTGTATGGTTCGCCCTAAGTTTGTCAGTAGTGTCTTCAAATGGACCGTGATATTTTATTAACATTCACATGGGTATCTATAGTTTTTATACAAGGGATGTATGGGATTCTTTTATCCTACTTTTTTCATAGAAAATGTACAAGCTGATGACCTCACTGTATCACTATTTTTTCTGGGTTCTGTTTATGTCTAGAGAGTCAAGGGACTCAGGTGACCTTGCTTTATTCTCTTTTTTTAATCTTCTCTACACATCTATTTCTTTATATTCAATGTCTATTAGATCATAACTAGATTTCTTCTTTAAATAACTAGATTTCAAATGCCGTAGAATTATATTCTATATGATCATATGCGACTGCGCCTGATGAAAGGTTAGGCCAGGTCACCTTCATCAGGCGCGTGCCTCTTTGAGAATTGTTAGGCGCACCTGAGGCACAAAAAATATGGGTGAGAAAAAACCCTACCCGAATTGATTGACTTGACCGGAAATCAAGTTGGCAAATAGTAAAATAACAGTTCAAAAAACCCTAACCACTTTTCTAGAAAATGAAAATCACAATCAAGTTGTCAAATAGTAAAATAACAGTTACAAAAACCCTAACCCTATTTCTAAATATCGAAATCAAGTTGTCAAATAGTAAAATAACAATTTGCGCCTACCTTTTGCCGTGCTCCTAGGCCTTAGGACCCTTTGCGCCTGTAACAACACATCATGATAAAAATTTTGGAGCATATCATTGTTACTGCGTAATCAGTTTGTGTTTGAAATATAACTAAACTTGAGTGCCTTTAAATTGCCTCAAGTTTGTCTACTTGGACTTTGATTTAATTTTTACATTGGAATCCTCAATAGTCAGGTTCTTACAATTCATATATGTAATGTGTGATACTGGGAAAACTTTTTGGACCCTTTATTTTTATGATCTTCTCCCCTTCAATAAATGAAACATTTCTTTATTGTGCAGACAAAATGGTGTCCTGCTCCAGGTTGTGATTATGCTGTGGATTTTGTTGTTGGTAGTGGAAACTATGATGTTACTTGCTGTTGTTCATATAGCTTTTGCTGGAATGTAAGTCTCCTTATTCTTTGGTTAAGTGCTACTGCTGTCAACTGTGGATGCATGCGCTATCAGGGCACTAGGTGCCACCTTTTTATTTAATTTGTTTCTAGACTATACATAAACATAAATTTCTTGCAGTGTACAGAAGAAGCTCACCGCCCTGTAGACTGTGATACCGTAACCAAGTGGGTGCTGAAGAATAGTGCTGAGTCAGAAAATATGAATTGGTATGGATCAAGATCTTGGCAGCTAGAGCTACTGTTACTAAAAACTAATTGTTAAGTTGGCAGAGGAAGGTACTTATCATAATGACAAGCAAAAAATGGTTCGGCAGTGTGTAGGCACGTCAGGAGATGACCTATCATTAGGCATGATTCTTTGGCGGAGCAGGCTAAATTAGGGCCACACTGCCACAATTAATCCCAATATCTGTACTTAGTAGACCATTCTAAGTTTCTGATCGCAACCTGACCGCCAAACCTAGTTTTGAAGACCAAGTTGGATCTGGAAATTAAGACAACCATGAGCCTGTGTAAATACTCTCGACTTGCAGACACAACAAATTATTTTAATCTGATACTGAGTCCGGCCTTCTGAAAATGAGGAACTATGTCATGAATTATGCCATCGATTTGGCACTATGTGACAGTTTAAAATACCTTTATTTTATTCATTATTCTTCTATGAAGTTGCAAATTTTCTATCTATCATAGAAAGAGTACAGTAAAAACTAAAAGTAATCTTCAAGTAAACCTGGAAGATGCTGGTAATAGGGTATAATTATATACAGCTGTGGTAATTCATTCTGCTGATGGTTCATGTTTTAAAAATAGCCTTAAAAATTAGACATTCAATTCATAATGCTGCTTCTGCAGTTAAATTGTGTGCATGGTTTCATGGATGATCTTCTTGCTCTCTGGGGAGCTAGAGGGGTTGTGATAAGTGTTTTTAGGCAATAGCTGTTACATTCCTTCTGTTAGTCAACATCCTTGCCAAATGTCTTTAGTACTTTTGGCTTATTAACAGACTGAACGGAGAGAGATATGGAGGAATGGCTGAATTGGGGTAAAACGTATGGGCCACAGAGGCTAGAGTTTTTAAAACCCAAGTTGGTTGTTGTTTTTAGTCATTGATGTAACTATAACATTTTAAAGAATATGGATAATTTTACTGACTAATTATAAAAATCTGGACTGATTACAACTTTACAAGTGGACCTCTCGGGCTAGAGTATTTGACTATTTTCCAAGCTGGGGGGAGGGGAGGTTGCAATAAGGACAGATCTTTGTGGAAACCATTCAAATTTGTTTGAAAAGAATTAACTTCTCTTGGTTGTTTGCTTTTGCTTAAGCCATGTTCTAGCAAGAAAGTAATTGGTCCTGTAATGTGGGCCTGTGTATTGTGGTGTGCAATTTTCAGATACCTCAGTGTGGTTACTCGTATGGATGTTTTGGCTGCAATGCATTAAATATAAAGAATGTGTGCGAGTGCAATTTATTTTTCTTAATTCCTTATATAAAATGTTATATATCTGTGTTTTCAGGATACTCGCTAATTCCAAGCCTTGTCCAAGGTGCAAGCGACCGATTGAGAAAAACCAAGGCTGTATGCATATGACATGTACACCTCCATGTAAATTTGAATTTTGCTGGTAAGCTTGTATAGTTGTATATTGGTCTTAGACAGTTCTTTGGAACTTTATTCTTTATTCAATTTTGAGTTTTTCACCATGAACACTAGAAATGGGCAGTAAACTTTATGAAATACACTGCTAAAAAATTCCACCGTCTTAATTTTCTGGTCATTTGACTATAAATGGATGCAGGCTCTGCCTTGGTCAATGGTCAGATCATGGTGAGAGGACAGGTGGTTTCTACGCATGTAACAGCTATGAGACAGCAAAACAAGAGGGGGTGGTATGATACTCTCCTTCAGTTTTCTTCCCATCTCCCCTCTTCCCTTCCCAGCTTTTACACATTTCCTTGTTGCTGTTTGTGTGATTATCAACCAATTGCTCACCTTATAAATTTGATCAATGCTGTTGCTTACAGTATGATGAGTCTGAAAAGCGAAGAGAGATGGCAAAAAACTCTCTAGAGAGATATACTCACTATTATGAACGATGGGCGACAAACCAATCGGTACGTTTAAGTGTGGGATTATAGTATGATTACTTCTGTGTGTTTGCAATGATTAATTTAGTTTATATTGATCATGATGTTTGACGGGATTCCAATATAACCTCCTTCTTTCTGCCAAATAATATGAAGTACCTATCTTTAAAGTTGATTCCTATATTGCTTTTATTTCATTGAGAGAGTATCTATTTAAAGTACATTTTTATCAGCTACTTTTTTGCCTTTTGGCCAACTATTACATACCAAATGAGCTGAAAGCCTTTTCTGGGTCTTGGTTTCAAAGTTCAAACTGTTTTTTTAGGAGTGGTCCATGGCAGTGGTATTATATCATCTGATGGGTTCAACGGATCAAAATCCATTTGGTATAGGCATCAGTTTGAAGTTATAATAACCTCTGTGAGGCTAAAATAGGAAAGCAGCATCCAAATAAAGTAAATCATTGAGATAGAAATGCTGGAAAAAGTGCTTGCGGATAGAAAGCTTGAGTTTTCCATTGTTAGCTCAAAATCCTTAGTATTTTTGGTGCTGCTTGTACCGACAACTCCACTTAAAGCAACATTTTCCTGTGTAAAGTAATTGATCAGTGCTGTGAATTCCTAATGAATAAATCATTTTGCAAATTACTAATCTTGGTAATTTTTATGCGGGCTGCCGGGCACTAACTGCAAAATGTTTAAATTTAGGGATCTTAACTTACCTTAAGGTAGTACTCGTTGGTTTGTCGTACATACAATAACCTGATAATTACCTTTCCTCGAATGTGCTATGATAGGGATAGGGTTGTTTGTGTTGTGCATGTCAGAATTTATTACAGGCTATACTTTGGTTTAGAGAGTAGATTTGATTATATTACAGTTGTAACTGACATGAGTCCAAATTTCTTATCAGAAGCATAGTAGTAGTCCTTGTCTGTGAATTGGGAACTAGTTAAAAAATAAAATTTGATAACTAGTCGTGGATTGAGAGATAGGGGCCTAACCCCTCGCGGCAATTAAAATCCTAATGTTATCATTCAAGAAAAGAACTAATCAAGTGGTTGAGTCACTTATTCCAACTCATTTGATTACTTCTGTTTTGTTGCTTCAGAGAATATGAAATCTTACACGTGCTTATCTAAAAAGCTGATGTGGAAATTTAAACGTTTGTCACCTTGTTTTCTGATTGGTTGTTTCCATGCTGCAGTCTAGGCAAAAAGCTCTGGCCGACCTTCAGCAAATGCAGACTGTTCATGTTAGTCAAACATCGCATTGTCAATTCTTTCCCATTTATCATGTTGGTTGGTATAGTTTGATGATTTAATTGGCTCGTGAGTAGCATGGGTGTCATATATAGAGTTGGAAAGTATTTGATGAGCTTAGCTAAATTAGGGGTGGGCATGGTTTTGGGTTGGTGGGTTGTGTTTAGCTTTTCATACCTGTTAATTACTAAATACAGGTTTAGCTTTTCATACATGTTATTTACTAAAATACATATTAAAAATGATAAAATGTATCTTCAAAAAGAAAAATAATAATAAAAAGAATAGTATGAATAAAAAATCATCACCAAGGACAAGTAATAAATTTATTTACTCAAATATCATAAGAAAAACTCTTAATCTACATAAATATAAGTTTTTAGCTGAATTTTTAATCATGGTCTAAGAAAATCAATCAGGGATCATAGGATGACGATAAAATGTTCCTCAAAGCGGAAGATAGTTAAATTAATACCGGATAATGAATACTAAGAGAAAAACTAAATAAAAAAAATAAATTAAAAAATCACACGAAAGATCAAAAGGGTTATAGAGTGCATGGTATTTAAATTTGGAAAGGGAATTTTTATGGTTTGATTAGGTTAGATGGTTCGATCTAACTAAATCTAACCATAAATTGGTCTGAAAAATTTTAACCCAACCCAAATCAAACCATGTAATTTGGTTTGTTTGGGTTATGGTTTATGGGTTTTCTCGCACCCTAGATAAAAACTATCCATCAATTGTGTTTGGTGAATTTTTGTATTGTCTTTCACAAACTATGGAGTATTGACGACTGTGTTATTGTAGCTGGAGAAGCTAAGTGATATACAGTGCCAGCCGGAGTCGCAGCTTAAGTTCATCACCGAAGCCTGGCTACAGGTAAATATCTGATTGTCTTTTTATGTCTAAAAATATCTGATTGTCTTTTATGACTATTGTAGAGAAATAGAGTAGAATACTCTATATATTTGCTTAAGAAAGTATTCACAAGAGATGGCTTTATATAGCCTTGAGAATACAACCAATTAGGAAAGAAAATATAACACATAAATACTAATTATTCTAGCAATCAATCTAATTATTATATTCATAATTCTAACACTCCCCCTCAAGCTGGAGCATACATGTTATATGTACCAAGCTTGGTACAAATGAAATCAATGCGAGGACCTCAAAGTGACTTAGTAAGGACATCTGCTAATTGACCTTCTGAGTTGACAAAACTAGTAGTAATACATCATGATAGAATTCTCTCTGATAAAGTGACAATCTACTTCTATGTGTTTGGTCTTTTCATGAAACACAGGATTAGAGGCGATATGTAATGCTGTCTGGTTGTCGCAAATTAGCTTCATTTGTGCTCATCCTCCAAACTTTAATTCTAGCAATAATTGTTTCTACCATATCAGCTCATATGTTGCTAAGGCCATAGCCCTATACTCTGCCTCTGCACTAGATCTGGCGACGACAACTTGCTTCTTACTCTTCCAAGATATTATATTACCTCCAATCAGAACACAATAACCTGTAGTAGAGCGTCTATCTGAGGCAGAACCTGCCCAATCTGCGTCAGACAGTGTTTAAAAATACGTTTCGAGGCGGCCGCCTCGGACCGCCTCGCACCGCCTCACGGCGTCGGCGCCTCGAGGCGGCCGCCTTATACGCCAACAACCGAGGCGGCCGCCTTTCACCGATGAGGCGGCCGCCTCACGCAGACTCGGCGCGAGGCGGTCCGAGGCGGCCGCCTCGCGTTCTTGTGCCATTTTTTTATTTTTTTTTATTTTTATCATTGAAACGACGACGTTTTGGGGGTGCCAAAACATCGTCGCTTTGACTTCTTTATAAAAAAAAAAATAAGCGTAAAATCATTTTACAAATTCATTCCATCTTCATCTAGAGTTTCTTCTCAACATCGACACGTCTTCTCAATTTCGTCTAGGGTTTCTCGTCTCAGCATCGACGCATCAGCTTCTCGACGTGTCTTCTTCAGCTTCTCGGCGTTAAAAAATAATGCAACTTATATAATCAAATTAAAAAATAATACAACTTATATAATCAAATTAAAAAATAATACGACTTTATGTTATTTGTTAGGGAAAGGGAAAGGGAAAGCTCCACAATTAGTGGATGAAGACAATACAAGTGAAGGAGGTTCTTTGGATGATGACCCATCTGATGATGACATAGATTTTGACCCAAGCTTCATGCCGCTAGACACTAATGATAGTTTATTTAAGGATTAGTTATCAATAATTTTTTGAACATACTATGAATTATGAAGAAAGTAATGTATTTTTGGATTACTTATCAATTGTTTTTTGAACATATTATGAATTATGAAGAAATGAATGTATTTTGAATTATTTTTCCGATTTCCGGATCGAGGCGCCCGCCTCACCACCTCGAGGAGGTCCGCCTCGCGCCTCAATGGCCGGCCGCCTCGAGGCGCCGCCCTGTATTTTTAAACATTGGCGTCAGAATAACCAATAACCTGAGTATGTCTCTTATCTTCATATAGTAGACCTTGGTTTGATGCTCTTTTTATATATCTAAGAATGCGTATAATAGCATCCCAATGACTGGCAAGGAGTTTGTAGAAACTGGCTAACTATGCTTACAGCAAAAGAAATATATGGTCGAGTGATTGTAAGATAGTTCAGCTTCCCAACAAGTCTCATGTATTGCCCAGGATCATCCAATGGTTCTCCGATTAGCTTCCTATATTCCTCGGGATTCTCCAATGGCTCTCCCCTTTTTGGTAGGAGTTTAACATTTAGATCCATAGGTGTATCCATCGGTCTATAATCTAACATACCAGTCTCCTGAAGAATATCCAATGCATACTTTCTCTGGGAAATGGTACCCCAGTGGTGGACTGTGCTACCTCTATACCAAGAAATACTTGAGTCGCCCCAAATCTTTAGTCTGTAAATGATTAAATAAGTGTACTTTTAACTCTCGAATACCTTCTTGATCACTTCCAGTGATGACGATATTGTCCACATAAACTACCAGGTAGATGCATTTGCTATTGGAATGTTGGTAGAAAACAGAGTGATCAGCTTCATTAGGAATTATGCCAAAACCTGTAATCACGGAACTAAACCTCCCAAACCAAGCACGAGGTGATTGTTTTAAACCATAAAGAGAACGGCGAAGCCGACATACCAATTCATACTCCCCCTGAGCAACAAAACCAGGTGGTTGCTCCATATAGACTTCCTGAAGATCACCATGGAGAAAGACATTCTTGATGTCGAGCTGATAAAGGGGCCAATGACGCATAGCAGCCATAGAGAGGAACAAATGGACAGAGGCAATCTTGGCCACAAGAGAAAATGTGTCACCATAGTCCAAACCAAATATCTGTGTATAGCCCTTGGCAACCAGACGACCCTTAAGACGATCAATTTGCCCATCAGGACCAACCTTCACTGTATAAACTCACCGGTAGCCAACTACAGATTTGCTAGGCGGTAAAGGAACTAAATCCCAAGTGTCAGTAGAGTGTAAGGCGGTCATTTCATAAACCATTGCATGCTTCCACCCTGGGTGTGATAGTGCTCCACTGAGCTTTTTAGGAATAGAAACAGGAGACAATGTGGAAACAAAACCATAATAAGGTGCAGATAAACGATGATAACTCAGAAATGTGTAAATAGGATGTGGATTACGAGTGGAACGAATACTTTTGTGGGTGCAATAGGACCATGTTGCGCAGGCAAGTCCATAGTATAGGGAAGAGCTGGAGTAGGTTGTGAGTCAGCCATGACGTTGTTGGGACCGACAGAAGATGGAGGACGAGGACGACGGTGGTAGACCTGAAGAATCCGAGGGGAGGGCACTTCCTCTGGCGGAGGATTGTAGAAGGGAACGGGAAGGACCTCGGGAGGGGGTGAGATGGTCGGTGTGTTGGGAGAGAGATAAGGAGATGACTCAAAGAATGTGACGTCAGCGGAAATGATATAACCGTTATCATCAGGAGAATAAAAACGGTACCTTTTTTGGAGACGAGAGTAACCTAAGAAAATACATTTGGTAGATTTAGCACCAAGTTTATTTTGACCCAATGTCAGGTTATGGACAAAACAGACACAACTGAATATGCGATGTGGCAGATGATGGGGGGTTGAGTTGAAAACAGAATGGAATGAGGAACCTGATTCTACAAAACAGAGGAAGGCACACGATTGATTAAATAACAAGCAGTTAGAACAGCATCCCCCCATAAACGAAGTGGCATATGATTATGGAGTAATAGGGTGTGGGTTGTGTCAATGAGATGTCGGTTTTTACGTTCAACTATACCATTCTGTTGAGGGGTGTGAGCACATGATGATTCATGAAGAATTCAGAGAGAGGACATGAAGTCTTTAAACAGGACAGAAAAATATTCTCGAGCATTATCACTGCGCCAGATACGGATAGGGACACCAAATTGAGTGTGAATCTCAGCATAAAAGGCTTTAAAAATCGAAAATAACTCGGAACGATCTTTAAGTAAGAATAACCAAGTATTGCGAGAATGATCATCAATAAATGTAACAAAGTATCGAAATCCCGAAACAGAGTTGACACGACATGGACCCCAAACATCAGAATGAACTAATTCAAAGATAGACGCAGTCCGATTATTAATACGCTTGGGAAACTTACTGCGGGTTTGTTTTCCAAGTTGAAACGACTCACAATTAAAGGAAGATAGATTAGATAGATGCGGAGCCAGCTTCTGGAGCTTGGACAGACTGGGTGACCCAAACGACAATGGATGACGGTGGCAGAATTAAAAGAAGCGCAAGCAACGGAAGGGAGTGACCGCGAAAGATGATAGAGGCCTTGTGACTCACGTCCTGTACCAATCATCCATCCCGTACTCTGGTCCTGCACAACAACAGAATTATTAAAAAATGTGACCGAACAGTTATGATCATGGGTAAGTTTACTGACAGAGATAAGATTAAAAAGACAATCTGGTCCCTATGCCCTTAACAATTGTTTTAGAACCATTAGCAAGGGTAACCATAGGGAGATAATTTGAACCTGTTAGAGAGGAGAAAAGTTGTGGATTATCAGAAATATGGTTGGAGGCTCCAGAATCAAGGACCCAAGGGCCTAGAGGAGAGGACTGAGTGAGGCAAGCCACGGAATTATCAGTGTGGGCAACGGAGGTGGAGGAAGATTGCTGAGTGGCCTGATACTGAAGGAAAGCTGCATAAGCCGAGCCAGATAAAATGACTCGCTGAGATGGGTGCTCGGAAGAGTCAGGGAATGCAACACTGTTAGCTTGAGCAACCTTAGCAGTAGTGGCAGTCATAGGAAGGATCTCTGAAAAATAGAGGAAAAAATTTCGGAAAATGATGGTGGGAAATCTAGGGTTTTAAGGGTATTTTGGGAAAATCAGGGATATGGGCACGTCAAAGGAGGAAACCGACGATGGAATTGAAACAACCAGCTGACAGGGAGTCTGAGGATGCCGGAACAATGAACAGTGACGCTGAAACAAAAATAAAAGGTGAAAAAGAAGCCCTAGTATCAACCTATTGATACCATGTAGAGAAATAAAGTAGAATACTCTATATATTTGCTTAAGAAAAAGATGGCTTTATATAGCTTTGAGAATACAACCAATTAGGATAGAAAATATTACACATAAATACTAATTATTCTAGCAATCAATCTAATTATTATATTTCTAATTCTAACAATTATAAATATCCAACATTCTTATATAATATTACAATTTTTTATTTTGTTTGTAGATAGTTGAATGTAGGCGGGTTCTAAAGTGGACGTATGCCTATGGATATTATTTGCCTGAGCACGAGCATGCTAAAAGACAGTTCTTTGAGTATTTGCAAGGTATGGCAGATCCTCCATTTCCATGCTGGCATTTTGCTTGTGTTTGATTTGTTCTAATTACTTCTGTATCTGTAGGGGAGGCTGAGTCTGGGTTGGAACGACTTCATCAATGTGCAGAGAAGGAGCTTCATATTTACCTTAATGCAGATGGCCCATTGAAAGATTTTAATGATTTCAGGACGAAACTTACTGGATTGACAAGGTTAGTAAATATAGCCAAATTTATATGCATCCTAGTTGATACAATTTGATGTTATTGCAACATCTTTATCTTCAAATAACACAGCCAGTTTGATATTGGTGTTAGTCCTAATTATATCTGCTCCTCCCTTTTTCCCCCTAGACATTATAAAATTCCCTTGTTAGTTTTTTTGTTATACCATGCAAATTGTTGATATTTTTTTTTTTCTTTTTGACTTTTTAGTTCGTGAGCATGTGAGTGACCAAATTCGGTTTTGCAATCAAACAATTACTTTTGAGTCCTCAATCCCTTTATATATTGCATAGAGATGGATTTGGAAAATTGTTATGCTATGTTGGATTAATTATGTGATTCATGATAACAGTGTGACAAGGAATTACTTTGAGAATTTGGTCCAAGCTCTCGAGAATGGTCTATCAGATGTAGACACGCACGCTACCTGCAGCAGGACAGGGAAGAGTTTGGGAGGTGGAAGCAGTAGGGGAAGAAGTGGGAAGAACAAGGGTTCGGCATCCAGATCAAGTGGGTCCAATCAAACCATTGATGAGTCCAGCCACTGGTCCTGTGAGCAATGCACCTATGTGAATGTCAATTCTGCCACTGCTTGCGCGATGTGCCAGCATTGCCGGTAAATCTATATTGCCTCTGCAGATTAACCCCACCTGGATTCAAAGACACGGGCTTTGCCTCGTCGGCTATCTGGTCTCAACGGTAGCATTGCTAGGGGAAGAAGTAAATCTCCATTTATTATCTTGGAAATCGAAGAAGTGATAACAAATCAAAATGAAACTAAGAAAGGGTGGGAAGGGGAATCAAGAAAAGGAAAGGATGTGTTCTTGGAATAGGACCTGTGTAAATAGCTTCTTACGTCGCCATGTGTCATTTTAAGTTGCTAAATAGAATCTTTGTAATGCCAATGCCTTGAACTTTTCAATTGGATCGTAAAAGTGGAAGCCTGGGCAGAATGAAATAAGTTTGTTTTCAAATGTCTTGATCGCCAAATTACAAAATAGAATCTGCAATAATACATTTTATTTTGTAGGTCAGAGGTTGATTGTTATTACTGTTGTTGTTTTAATTCCCATGGGTCGTGTTAAGTTAGGGGTGTAATCGAGCGTGTAGTGTCCGGCTCGGCTCGATAAGCATTTATATGTGTTCGAGCACAAATTGAGTTTTACATGTGTTGTTCGAATTTAACTCATTAAGAAAATATTGTGATCAAGTTCGATTCGAATTCGATTACTAAATTATTCGGTTTGGTTGAAGCTCGATTAATTTAAAAAATACAAGTTTTTTTTTTTTAAATTTGATTATAGCCTAAGGTTTTGACCCTATGCGGAATGATACAAAATATATTAAGACAAATCATAATTATTGTCAGTATGATTTACCAACTGATGAGTGGTAAATCTATCATTATTTCCCACTCATTTAACATAATATTTTGTATAGTTTCTTGAGTTTTGTGAATATTTTGATGTGTTTTGTGTTATTTTGTAGATAAATAAAGTTTCAGGATATTCTAGAGGTGATTTGGAACAAAACAGTGAAAATTGGCAAAAAGGGTAAAATGGTCATTTGTACGCGTCGCGACGCCTAACGTGCGCCGAGTGCTGCTAACGTGCGCCGGGTCCACAAGTCAGATCTGAAAAGTTGACTTTGCTAACGTGCGCCGTGCCCCGTGTCACCATCACAGCCGATCCGCTAAAATGCGCCTGCCACGTGTCATCATTCTAAGATGCTGACAATCATCATCTACGCTAACGTGCGCCGTGCCACGTGTCATCATCTAAGAAGATCAGCTAAAATGCGCCGTGTGCCACGTGTCAAAAATCTATGGTGCCGACACTCCGCGTGACACATGTCACCTTCTCATTGGACCGAATTATTGGCAAATCACATTCTGCCACATGTCAAGCTCTCATTGGACCACTCTTACCGCGTGCCACATGTCATCATTTGATTGTGCCGACAGAATGCGCGTGGTCAAACCGCGTTGACCAAAAACGCGTGGTCAAACGTCGCGACGCCGGTTGCCGAGTTTGCCTATAAATTGAGCTCTTCTTCACTTCATTTGGTGTGCTTTCCTTGTGAGCTTTTCCCTGTTTTTAGAGGATTGTATCTAGTTTTTGTAAATATAAATAATATTTAATTTATGTATTTTAATTTTCAGTTATAATAATAGTTCTTCTTCTTCTTCTCTTTTCTTTTATGTTTTGTAGTTAATTTACTGCTGGGGTAAATGTGAAGCTTTTTACTTTTATAATTTAGATTAATCTCCCATAATTATAATATATAAATTATTTAAAACCTGACTTAATAAGGATACCGCCATATTGGTCGGTTGGTAATTATTTTTAAACTGGTTTTAACCTGACTTAATGAGGATACCGCCTGGTTGGTCGGTTGGTAATTAATTATTAATTTGACTTAATCAGGATACCGCCTATATGGCTGGTTGGTAAATATCACACAGATTTATATATTATAATAAGGGAGATTTCTAAATTATAAATAGTAAATGTAGATTAATCTCACTTCAATTATAATATGGAAATTGTAATATGAATTAAAAGTTGATTCCGCCTTAATGGCTGGTTTTAATTATGTAACATAATGTGACACCGCCTTTATGGCTGGTCTTTAGGTGACAGATAATTACCGCCTATATGGCTGATTTATGGATAAATAATAACACCGCTTTTATGGCTAGTTCAACTTAATTGGATAATACTGGCAATTTCCATATTATAATAATTTGGGATTTCTAAAAGTGGATCATCTAACCCCAGCATTTTATTTTATTCTAGGGAAGTGATGAAACAAAATATTCACACTTAATAATTGCTTTTCTTTATTATGGGTAATTCTTTAGTTTGTTTATTGAGTCTTAAGCTTAATGCTTCTTGTTGTCTGATCACCAATAAGATTGATATGGTAAACTTAAAATGAACCAGACATATGGATTTTAGGTTTCAGCCTTAGATTCAATAGCTCACGATCTTCATTGAGGATAGATAACTCTTTAATAGATTTCCTTACATGATAGTCATATACCTGTCGGACGGAGGTAGCTACAATTGGAATTTGATCTTAATGAATCCAGGTAATTTGGTTGACATAAACATATGGTTCAATTGGGTTATACTGGGTATTTGCGTCTGACCATTGACATAGGCTTTTGCATATTTTCGTGTTCCAGGTTAGCAAACTGATTTATTACACATAGATAAGAAAATCAATTCATCTTTATAATAATATTGTGTGGAGTCACGACCCTAGATCCTTGAGTCTTTTCTTTTATTTTCCTTAGTATTTTCTTTTGAGTATGTTTTTATTTTAATTAGCAAATCCACATTCAACCAACCAAAAACAATCAATTCATTTCTCCCTATAATTAGATACTTACAAATAAATAGTATCAACAATTAGTAACAACAGTAGGAATTAAGTCCTCGTGAGATCGATATTTTTATACTACTTGAACGATACGTACGCTTGCGTTAATCGTGTGTGTTTACGCCGGTCAAGTTTTTGGCGCCGTTGCCGGAGACTTATTTTTCTTGAGTTATTAATTTTGAAGCTATCTAATTTACTTGTATATAATTTTTTTTTTTATCTGTAATTTTTATTTCTTTCTTTTGTTTTCAGGTGATTGAAAAATGGAACATTATTGGGAGATCGAGAAATCACGAGCTTTACTAGAAGATACACCCCAAATCTGGGAGCAACAGTCCGGTTTTCTGAGGCCTGTTGACCAGCCCAACAACTATCACTGGATGTCAGAATCAAGCAATACTACATTTGCTCATCAGAACGAAATGGGGAGATGTGTAATTTGTGATGGTAACCACTCGAGCGATAAATGCATATACTTTTTAGAGTGGCAGAATTATCAGAATCATTCAAGGTACGAAGAACCATCATATTTTCCATCTCATCCACCATCTACCTACGATCTTCATCAACAATCAGAACCATCAGTAGAAGATCAGATGATTGACATGCTCAAAGATTGGTCAAGAAACGAGACGAAGAGTTGGATACAATGCTTGAAACATACCAGAATCAACTCAAAAGTATTCAGAGACAATCAGAATTCATTTAGAGATTGACAAATCAGACGAGACAATTAACAGAAAACCAGAGCTACATGCCTCATGGACCATTTTCAGATGACACTAATGAAGCCTTCGAGTACCAATCATTTCAAAATGACACTTCAACAGAGGAAGAGGCTGAGCAGTATCAACAACCAGAGGTATCAGTTCAGGAGCCCGAACCGGCAAAGTCTCGATTTGATTTTTATTATTCCGACTCTGACGATGATGAAACTGAGCTATTTGTACCAACTGCATCAACACTTGATGATGAAATTTTGTATCCTCAAAATGAAGATCTTGGAGCATCCATTGCACAAATGTTTGAAGAAGATCTACCTGAGCCAATCATTTCACCCAGATCAGAGGATAAAGACCTAAAATCTGACATTTCTTTTCATCCTCAGGTTAATAATTTTGAAGCATGCATTTCACAGATGACAGATGAAGAGCTGAATACGGAAATTTTAAAATACATATGTGAAGAAAATGTGGAGCAAGAAGCAGAGCAAATGAAGGAGCAAATGACTAACCTTATTGAAGATCCAGTGAATTCAGGCGAAACATCACTGTTTTGGGGAGTACAAATCAAAGACATCACCCAGAAGCTTGACAGAATGGAACTTCCATTCCAAGTCAAGCACCATACGAGACCTCCTGATTTTATTTCTTTCTTTTCAGGAACAACTGGAGCAACAAAGAATAAAAAGGTGGCACAAGCACTGAATGGGACAAAATTCTTTTTGCCACTTTACCGTTGGAAAAGACCCTTCAAAAGCAACGCTCATGGGATTGTCTTTAATCGGACATCCAAAACGACGCTGAAACCTCCTTGACAGATGGATTTCAATCACGTCGGGCTGAAGACGAAAAATTTAGCGCTAGCAGGGAGGCAACCCATGCACTTTGTTGAAATTTCTATTTTTAAATTTTGTGTATACATGTTGTAGAGTTTTTAATTTTGTGTGTTATTTTTGTAGGGAAAAGCTCAACCAAATCATAAGACAGAAGGAATGGTGTTTGACAATCACAAAGAAGAGAGACAATTCATTAGTGATGGCTGAGTAAAGAATGGATTCTTGAGACACATCCTAATGAATTTATACTAAGCGAATGGCGTATTGCGTACACAATTCTGTTGCCTTAATTATTGCTTTGATTTGCTTTTCTGTTGTCATTGTCTTTATTTTCATAGACATGATCCAGACTTTTTGACATTTCACGATTTCTTTTGTTGTTTAGCTAATAAACGTCCTATGTAAGATATTAGTGCTATTATCACTCACCCTTTTTCAGGTACTATAAATTCAACTGTCATTGCACTTTTGAAGACATCCAGAGTAAAAAATGGAAGCCACTTCAAGAAGACGAGTTGAAAACATATGTGTGTTTTGCGGTACTAGTGTTGGTACTAAGCCACAATACATAGAAGCAGCACAAGAATTGGGTCGAGTCTTAGCTGCAAGAAATATGCACTTAGTATATGGCGGAGGCAATCTTGGACTAATGGGGATCGTTTCAAAGGCCGTACAGGAAGGGGGCAGTCATGTTTTGGGAATCATCCCAAAACCCTTGGCGGATGCAAATCTTATTAAATCATCAAACGGAGATGAACTGATCGTGCCAGGTATGTCTGAACGATTGGTAGAAATGATTAACCGTTCTGATGCTTTTATTGCTTTGCCAGATGGCTTGGGCACATTGGAGGAAATTTTTATAGTGCTATCTTGGGCGAACCTGAACATACACCAGAAACCAATTGAGCTGTTTAACGTTGAAGGATTTTATGATTTTCTTTATGTGTTTCTTGATGATGCTCGGAGAAATGGGTTCGTGTCAAAACCTTTAAAAGAACTCATCTTTACTGCCAGAACTGCTCCAGATCTAATTGACCAACTCTTAGCCTATGAACCACAAGTTGACCCTATCCTTTCAAAGATAAATTGGTCCGAGGACGATCGTGGTAAGAGGCGTCGGATTAATCTGGATCTTAACCTTTAATTTTCTGTAGAATTTCAGCTAACCAGGTATTATCTTCTAAACTCTTCTTCTAATGTTTAAGATATTGGGGACAATGTCTCATTTAGGTTTGGGGGAGGGAATTAGTTGATCAGTACCTTATTTTTAGTTTGTGTGTTGTTTTTATTTTTAGTCCAAAATTTTTCAAAAAAATACAAAAAAATTGTAAAATTTTCAAAAATTACAAAAATATTTTGCGTTTTTGTGTTTTTATTTTGACTAAAAAGGTGAAATTGGTAGGAGATAGTTGTGTAAGGAGTTTCCACTCCTGAGACGTATCTCAAACCTAATTCGGAACAAGTTAATTTTTGTTTATTTCATTTTGAATTATTTAATTTTTGAATTCTCCATAAAACTGACTAAAATAGATCTTCATATGCTCAGTTGACAGGTATTATCAACATACATGGAAACATACAGACATGAGCTATAATTGAAAAGTTCTTAATATTCAGTGCTCTAGTTTAATTGGAGGAATCATCTCAAAAAGTAATGGAGTAAAAAAAAAAATCCGAGATCCGAGTTATTAAGTCTGTAAAGGTGTTTTAACACCTAGTGCCCTAAAGCCAACTGGTTTGGGAGTCACTTGCCCAAAGCTCGCTACATGGATCAAAGATGCTGCAAAAATATATATATCTGAAGTCTGAGTAATTAAGTCCGTAGGGGTGTCTTAACATCTGGTGCCCTAAAGCCAACTGGTTTGGGAGCCACCGACCCACACTCGCTACATAGATGGAAGATATTGTATATAAATAAAAAAAATCAAAAAAATCAAAGAAAAAATCAGAAAAATCCGAAAAATTATTCCATTACTCAAAAAGGTGTGAATTCTGATAAAACTTTAGGACAAAAATATTACTCTCTTATCAACTGCATTTATGACTGTTGTGGGCAAAAATGAGTTGTTTAATATTTTGTTGGCTGTGTATATGGAGAATGGTAACTTCTTTATTCTATTTTCTCTTGTCTTTTTGCTTTTGTGTGCATTAGTTTCACTACCTTTTTACTTTTATAAAATGTTTGTGGGTATCATTATTGTAAACCCTCACGAGACTACAACTCGTCCACTAGGGACACCTAGGGGTTTAAAGGCTTGTTGCATACGCTAAATGCAACCGTGATCCCTACGAAAGTGGCTTAGTTAAATTTTATTAAGTTATTTTATTTTGTATTTTGCTCGAGGACTAGCAAAATGTTAGGTTTAGGGGTGTGATGAGTGGTAAATCTATCACTATTTCCCACTCATTTAACCTAATATTTTGTATAGTTTCTTGAGTTTTGTGAATATTTTGATGTGTTTTGTGTTTTGTAGATAAATAAAGTTTCAGGACATTCTGGAGGTGATTTGGAGCAAAACAGTGAAAATTGGCAAAAGGGAAAAATGGTAATTTGTCCGCATCGCGACGCGCAAACCCTTGGCGTCGCGACGCCTAATGTGAGCCGAGTGCTGCTAACGTGCGCCGGGTCCACAAGTCAGAATCTGAAAAGTTGACTTTGCTAACGTGCGCCGTGCCACTTGTCACCATCACAGCCCATCCGCTAAAATACGTCTGCCACGTGTCATCATCCTAAGATGCCGACAATCATCATCTACGCTAACGTGCACCGTGCCACGTGTCATCATCTCAGAAGATCAGCTAAAATGCGTCGTGTGCCACGTGTCAAAACCCTATGGTGCCGACACTCTGTGTGACACATATCACCTTCTCATTGGACCGAATTATTGGCAAATCACATTCTGTCATGTGTCAAGCTCTCATTGGACCACTCTTACCGCGTGCCACGTGTCATCATTTGATTGTGCCGACAGAATGCGACGCTGGGAGCTTGGCGTCGCGACGCCGGTTGCCGAGTTTGCCTATAAATTGAGCTCTTCTTCACTTCATTTGGTGTGCTTTCCTTGGGAGCTTTTCCCTGTTTTTAGAGGATTGTATCTAGTTTTTGTAAATATAAATAATATTTAATTTATGTATTTTAATTTTCAGTTATAATAATAGTTTTTCTTCTTCTTCTCTTTTCTTTTATGTTTTGTAGTTAATTTACTGCTGGGGTAAAGGTGAAGTTTTTTACTTTTATAATTTAGATTAATCTCCCTTAATTATAATATATAAATTATTTAAAACCTGACTTAATAAGGATACCACCATATTGGTCGGTTGGTAATTATTTTTAAACTGGTTTTAACCTGACATAATGAGGATACCGCCTGGTTGGTCGGTTGGTAATTAATTATTAATTTGACTTGATCAGGATACCGCCTATATGGCTGGTTGGTAAATATCACACATATTTATATATCATAATAAGGGAGATTTCTAAATTATAAATAGTAAATGTAGATTAATCTCACTTCAATTATAATATGGAAATTGTAATATGAATTAAAAGTTGATTCCGCCTTAATGGTTGGTTTTAATTATGTAACATAATGTGACATCGCCTATATGGTTGGTTTATGGATAAATAATAACACCGCCTTTATGGCTGGTTCAACTTAATTGGATAATACTGGCAATTTCCATATTATAATAATTTGAGATTTCTAAAAGTGGATCATCTAACCCCAGCATTTTATTTTATTCTAGGGAAGTGATGAAACACAATATTCACACTTAATAATTGATTTTCTTTATTATGGGTAATTCTTTAGTTTGTTTATTAAGTCTTAAGCTTAATGCTTCTTGTTGTCTGATTACCAATAAGATTGATATGGTAAACTTAAAATGAACTAGACATAAGGATTTTAGGTTTCAGCCTTAGATTCAATAGCCCACTATCTTCCTTGAGGATATATAACCCTTTAATAGATTTCCTTACATGATAGACATATACCTGTCGGGCGGGGGTAGCCACAATTGGAACTTGATCTTAATGAATCCAGGTAATTTGGTTGACATAGACATATGGTTCAATTGGGTTATACTGGGTATTTACGTCTGACCATCGACAGAGGCTTTTGAATATTTTCGTGTTCCAGGTTAGCAAACTGATTTATTACACATAGATAAGAGAATCAATTCATCTTTATAATAATATTGTGTGGAGTCACGACCTTAGATCATTGAGTCTTTTTTTTTATTTTCCTTAGTATTTTCTTTTGAGTAAGTTTTTATTTTAATTAGCAAATCCACATTCAACCAACCAAAAGCAATCAATTCATTTCTCCTTATAATTAGATACTTGCAAATAAATAGTATCAACAATTAGTAACAACAGTATGAATTAAGTCATCGTGGGATCGATATTTTTATACTACTTGAACGATACGTACGCTTGCGTTATACGTATGTGTTTACGCCGGTCACCAACAAGTACCCTCAAGTTTAATAATTATAAATTAAAGTAAATATAACAAAGCAGTAAACAAAATTAACACAATAATTTTGTTAACAAAGTGGGAAACTTGTGCGAGTAGAAAATCACTCATGGTATCTAGTCTACCAGCCAAAATACAATATAATGCGAAAACTTATAGTGATGGTATAAGACATATGACAACAACTCCACCGAATCTAATACCTCTAAAGTGTAATAACCCAAAGAACTCGAGCCCGCACCAAGCGGCCTTCTTCAGAACCTCTGAAGTCTCTGAGCGGATCAAACCTGTGAACTCGCAACGTCGGAACTTTGACCACCAATCTTCCCCTTTCAGAACTTTGAAGGCTTAGGAAATTAGGTTATGGTTGTGTTTTTGTGTTGATGATCACTCAAAAATCAATCTCACCAAAAGAAATAAGATTGGGAAACAAAAAAAGTCTTCTGGGTAAATTATAAGAATGTTGAAAACCAATAAGGTTATAGCTCAGAATAATGTGTTTCCAACAACTGTAAAAGTGTCTTTGTTTGCTGATATAGGTAAGGTAAATGTTAGCTATTTCTTATGCAAAATTAGCTAAAAAAACACCTCCAAAATAACTCAGTCCCATAATCTCGTTCGAACGCCCATCGAACGCTTATTGTTCCGCAAACTCATTCGAACACAAACACACTGGAAGGTTTCGTTCGCAGGGAGATGAACACACTACGCACGAGAACCTACTGTCAAGTTTCATTCGCACCCAAACACGAACGTGACACGAATGCCACTTGTTTGAACGTAAACACGAACGCATCACTAACGAATATCTGATATCTTCATGCACAGTTTGCCAAATACCAATCCAATTGTTCTGAGATCTTCAATACTCATTACAACTCAACTGAACTTGTTTTATTATGGAACTACTACTCAACACAACATTAATCTCCCCATTTGGCATTCAGTGACGAAACTACTACCTAATACAATATGACTCGATCTAAGACCTAACCAAGTAGTCTTCATGCCATCTTAGCCACTAATCTGCTCACCTGAAACATCCACAAACAATAATATACCGTGAAAAACATATAAAATATAAAGAGCAGATAAATACGAAATAATAATCTCATGCATGTAAATGTAGATATCCTACTCCCCTTAATTCTACGCAAAAGTTAGATATTGGATATTCTACTCCATCTTTTTTGTCACGAAACGACAATGGGTAAAAATCAATATATCAAATAAAAATTACATGCAATAGCATATGCAAACTTAACTTACACCTCTTGGCAAACAACCCTACTCAATTAGCCAAAAAAAAAACACATGGGGAGTAAAAACTCAAAAATATACAGTGAAATAAAAATATGTGATGACATGAAGAACCCACAAGCACACAATGAGTTTAAAAAAATTCAAAAAATGACTCAAAACAGTACTTCAAGCAAGTACAATAATGCCCAATCAGTACTAAGCTGTTTATGGCATGAAATAATATGCATCACTTTTGGTCATGCTAAATAATACTCGCATGCATATGACATAAGCACCAAAGAATAGCAAGCACTTGCGTGAAAAGATAAGTACGCAACGAGTCAAAACTTAATATTTTTTTGGTATTTTTCAATTTATAATTTTTTTTTCCTTTTTAACATAAAAACACGAAAAGACATAACATGCCTTGTCAATATCTAATGGTACATGGAATTGTATTCCCGAGTACAGATCATACTATCGTCCATTCGGAATCGGTTATGAAATTTATATATGAGTTTCAATCATATACACCAATGAACATTTAACAAAAACAAAACACACACATCCATATGCAATGAAAATACAAATATGCAGTTATGTAAAAATATAAAATGCACGCGCACACATATACAATGGGAACAATGAATGCAACATCTAAGGTGAGTTACACCGAAGTGCAATCTCATAACGAATTTTAGGATCAAGGCATTCAAAAGTTGATAGGAACCAACAAGAGTAAATCACTAAATTACGGTACAAAAAGACAGTAGAATGATCAAGCATAGCTATTTGTAGTAAGAGATAAAACTAAATCTAAAATGCTTTTGATAATCATAAGGTAAGAACTGACTCCAACTTAAATTAAAGAATAGGATGCAGATAAAATTGAATACAATTTATTAAGCAAAATGCAAAGTCGGCCGTCGCATAAAGTAGAAGCATTTGAAAGCAGAATGAAGGAAATCCCAAGGGGTCTATGACCGGCGTAAACACACACGTATAACGCAAGCGCATGTATCGTTCAAGTAGTATAAAAATATCGATCCCACGAGAACTTAATTCATACTGTTGTTATTAATTATTGATACTATTTATTTACAGGTATCTAATTATAGGGAGAAGGGAATTGATTGCTTTTGGTTGGTCGAATGTGGATTTAAAATAAAAACAGACTCAAAAGAAAATACTAAGGAAAATAAAAGAAAAGACTCAAGGATCTAAGGTCGTGACTCCACACAATATTATTATAAAGATGAATTGATTCTATTATCTATGTGTAATAAATCAGTTTGCTAACCTGGAACACGAAAATATGCAAAAGCCTATGTCGATGGTCAGACGCAAATACCCAGTATAACCCAATTGAACCATATGTCTATGTCAACCAAATTACCTGGATTCATTAAGATTAAGTTCCAATTATGGCTACCCCCGCCCGACAGGTATATGTCTATCTTGTAAGGAAATCTATTAAAGGGTTATATATCCCCAAGGAAGATCGTGAACTATTGAATCTAAGGCTGAAACTTAAAATCTCTATGTCTAGTTCATTTTAAATTTATCATATCAATCTTATTGGTGATCAGACAACAAGAAGCATTAAGCTTAAGACTCAATAAACAAACTAAAGAATTACCCATAATAAAGAAAATCAATTATTAAGTGTGTGGATATTGTGTTTCATCACTTCCCTAGAATAAAATAAAATACTGGGGGTTAGAGGATCCACATTTAATATTTCTTATCTAGGAATCTCAGTTATTATAATATATAAATTATTTTATATTCTGCTTTCTCAGGAATTTATAATGTTAAACATTTAAAACCAGCCATATAAGCGGTAATCCATTTAGTCCAATTACACCAGCCATATAGGCGGTAATTATCTGTCACATAAAGACCAGCCATATAGGCTGTAAAGTAATTTATATTTAGACCGACCATATAGGCAGTAATAAAGTCTGACATTAATTAATCCAGTTAAATTATAATTTATAAATTATAATTAAGTGAGATTGACCTACATAATTATATTAAAGGTTTCACCTTTTACCCCAGCGGAAATTTAACTACAAAACATAAAGTAAATAAATAAAAAGCTGTAATAAAAATTAAAAATAAAAATACATAATTTTAATATTACAAAAACTAGATGCTTCCTATGAAAACAGAGAAAAAATCCCAAGGAAAGCACAAGAGAAATGAATGCTGAAGGCCTCAATTTATAGGCAAATTCTGCGTCTGGCGTCGCGACGCCAACTTCCTTCTTGCGTCGCGACTCTGGCTCTGTTGACTTGGTCCACGCGGCTTGACTTGTTGACTATTGACGCGAATTTCGTCGGCCCAATAGGATTTAGACACGTGGCACGCGGTAAGATTTTGTCCAATGGCATCTTGACACGTGGCAGGAGATGATTCACCGATGATTCGGTCCATTCAGAAGGTGACACGTGTCACGCGGAGTGTCGGCACCATAGAATCACGACACGTGTCCAGGCGCATTTTAGCATGATCGATTCTGATGATGACACGTGTCACGGCGCACGTTAGCATGATCGGTGCACGTTAGCATCCGGCGCATTTTAGCAAATTTCTTCTGACTGGTCTACGTGTCCGGCGCAAGTTAGCAGGCGGCGCACGTTAGACGTCGCGACGCGGCCAAATTACAAAAATGCCATTTTCGTCATTTTTCACTGTTTTGGCCCCAAATTGCTTCCAATGCTTTCCAAACTTTATTTATCTGCAAAATAATAATAAAACACATCAAAACGTTCATAAAACCCGAAAAACTATACAAAATATTAGGTTAAATGAGTGGGAAAAGTGATATAATTACCACTCACGAGTCTACAAAAACATATTATGTTAGTGATGTGTTAACACTTGACAAAATATACCTTTCTAATATGACCAAATATGCATTGTTTGCACACTGTGTCATCTTTTCTAGCAATGACCAAACGGAACGGTATTATCTCCTGTCATAGCTTTAGCCTGGATACAATAAAAGCCACATTAGCTGCAGATGAAACAAATAATTAACCAACACACTAGTCAGTAGTAACTCTGCATAACAAGAACAAAAGCTACTCAGTAGATTTTTACCTGACTTTGCAAAAGGTTTAGAACTGCAGAACCTGTAAAATTATTAGCTGAAGCCTTATGTATGTAGAAAATTTTTTTGAGCAGAAACCCAAAAACTAAAAAATGGTCTATCCATTGAAAACAAACTTAAAACACCTGACAGAAAAACCACAATCCCTGTATGGAGAGTCTGGTGTTCAAGTTGAGCTACCAAACCTTCATAATCCTAATAAACAAAGTAACATATTTCATGAACATGATAAAATGTGCATATTACAATAATCCAAACACTTTTAACAAGGCAAAATGAAATTACGAGAAGGAAAGCCCTGAGAGTGGTAGCAAATGCATGATTAACTAAGCCGTTCTAAACTGTGACCTAGACTCAACAAACTGCTCTATCAAAACAAAGCTCTCACACAAAATAAATACTTCATTAATCAGCAAAAATTACCTCCAATCCAGTGTCATGAAATCCTATGGCCTTTTCTGCTCCACTGTTACTGATTAAACAAACAGAATAATAAATAAATAATATATTAATTTAAACCAAAATTCAAAGGAAAAAAAATAAGTTCAGCTGATAATGAAATTACCTAAAGGAATCGGCAAAACGAGAGGTGGCATTAGTTTCCTGCATGAATGAAATTGAAATTGAAGCAACCAATCACAATGTGAAAGCTCATTATTATTTCTCATTTTAGTGAAATCGATTTAGATGATATCTTACTTTTTATTGTTGAATTTATTTGATCGGTATTTGATAGGATTGATGTGCAATCTAGAGATCATGTCAAGCTCTTTGGTGAAAAAAGAATTTTATCGGAGGCTTGTCTTCCTTTTAAAATTGTGACTCAACTGCAGTGATGGTTATATAGGTGATATTTTGACCAAGTTTTATGAAATTTTAATTACATGGATTGCGAATTTAGTTTAAAAATCATTTTTATATGATTCAAACCATAGTTTTAATGTCTAATCGTCTTTATCTGCGTGCGTATACATTATGTGCAATGCAGATATATTACTTGGATTGAATTAGCTAGATATGAGTATTGTTTTCAAAAGCTTAGATAATAATCACTGCGAAACTCTCATTAAAAAAAAATAAAGAAAGAGAGAGGATTGTAAAACATTATAAGTAAGCTTATACAAAAGGAAAAATACTAAAATATTAAATTATAAATATAAAATCAAAATAAACCTGTGCATTGCGCAAAAAAAGAGAAAGATGATTGTAAAACATTATTCGTAAGCTTATATAGAAAGAAAAATAATGAAATCACAAATTATAAATATAAAATCAAAATAAATTTGTGCATTGCGCGGCTCTAAGCTAGTTATTATAATAAAGTTAATTAAGAATGATTTTGAATATTTAGTTCATGTGTATTTCATTATATAATATATAGTTATAAACACATAAGAAGAAATCTTGCCGAAATTTGAAACCTGCTCAATACCTGTCAAGACCTTCTTTGGTTTGTCAAAAAGTGTTTTGGAATTTAAGTAAAAAAAATATTCAAGAGAGTAATAAACTAGTAAAAAAAAAAACACTAGTAAAAATTCTTGATTTTGTATAGTATTAATTATACCAAATACTTGTTAGAATTAGAATTAGAAAAAAAAAACCGTGATCAAACATTTACATCCAATATTTTTATCAGCTTTAAATTATACATATATTTTTTTTGGAAACGCCATCAAATCATCCGATCCGGGCTTAAGCGGAGCAGGTAAAACCCCGAACCGTCTCAAACACTTACAAGAAACGCATCCATTAGATTCAAACTCAGGACCTGAAGGCCAAATCTTGAACTCTACTCCACTAAATCACGCCCCTCGAGGACTTATACATACTTGTCAAAACAAAAAGGGATGGGTGCATTTCTTTATAAACACTTTCAAAAAACACTTCCCATTGAAAGTGATTTACCGGTTCAACTTTGCATAAGCCACTATTAGGGACTTCGTATCTGACGTTGGGCAGACTGTTGGCAGGGATAGAGGTGGGCTTGAGACACCGGTAGAAGGCAGCCAGTCCAACGCCCAAGGTGAGGAGAGCCCTCCAATCCTGAAGGTGTACTCAAGGAAGAGGAAGTAAAGAGATACATCTTGTTGACAAATTTAATCCATTGAGATGTGTCTGCCACACAATAGGGAAAAGAGGCTCTAAATCATGTAAGATTATGGGTTTCAAGTGGAGTAAAAGGTTACTGGAGGAAGAGCCAAATTGTGTACAAGACATCGGAGTCCATTGATCAAAAATATAAAACAGAGTTACTGTTCTAAAATTATAGCCAAACAAATTTCTGAATCATCTACTACATTGGAGAACCTATTTTCGGCATAAATCAGTTATTGATACACCCGTTTGCACTGGAGTAAGGGATGCGAATAATAAAAATACCTATTGGTTTCGTGACTATGAGAAGGCGAGTTTTCATGCAAACCATATAATGACATGAGTAGATATGATTCGTCAGCATTACCCGTTGAGGCACCAATGGATGGCAGCTTTTAATTCAGGGAAGCCTAAGGCTTACTTTCTGCAGTGCTCCTTAAACCCTCCTAGATTTACACATGGCATAAACTAGCATTAGAGGAATGAAGAAGCTATAAACAGGAGAGTGGATCAACGGGTTCATCTCATATGCTTTGATGAGAGCTCTGCAATTCTGTAAACAACAGATCATAAAAAGAGAGGGTTGTAAGTATAAGACAGTCAACTCTCAATGGTTCTCAAAAAGGCAAAGCAAACAAAAGTTTTTCCAATTACAGCATAAGAAGTTACCATTAAATGCTTCCAAATAACTGCCAAGCAGACCACCAAGATAATTTTTCGTATCCACCGATCACCAAATCGGAACTTCGATCTTCTACTTCCACCATAAACTAGAGGTTTTTCATTCTCGGGTTCAGGATCATCTTCCTTTTTCCCTGAAAGTGATAGAACATGCTCCTTATAGAGTTCTCTTTCAGCAGCTAAAGCAGCAGCGAATAAAGTAGCAGGCAAAACCACGAATACAAGATGGGGAAGAACAATCACCATCACATCCGGTGATCCAATATATTTGTGACTTTCCTGATTCTCCAAGATTTTCACCGCCCACCCCATGTAAGTCATGTATCCCCAACTTCCCCCATCAGTGAAAACTTTTCCAACAAACCAGGGAAATAAGACAAGGTAAAATAAGTATCCCATAAAACCATACCATACTACATGCATCTTGCAAAGCTCTTGTAGAACCCATGCTACACAATTTATGAACCCTTTATTAGTGGCAAAATTCTTGTATGTGTACTTCTTCTTTGACAATATAAGGAGTACTTTTGGGACAATAAGAATGGAGAATAGGAAATACATAGCAAACCAGAGAATGGGGTAATACAAGGTAGCCCATTGGCAACCCATCACATAAAACTCTTTCCACGTCCATGAGATTTTTGTACTAAGACCATTTATAGAAAATGGCCTTAGTTCACTCGAAGTTGTTCTACCAGTAACGTCAGCTACTTCTATTTGCAGCCAGAATCTATGAGGAGATGAGTCTTCAAAGGCTCTGTAATTCCATGGAGCAGCATAAAGATCTCCCCTACAGGAGTTATCTGTACGTTTTCTCATTAGTTCCTCCATAACCAAATCAGGTTTCCCGGGTCTCGAGTCATAGACTTTGGCCACAACTGTCCTAATCGGGGAAACAGAAAAAACTAGAGCTCTAATAGTCTCGTAAGATCGAGGGAGTTCACATTCATACTTTTCTTGAGATGAAGATCGTGACATGAAGCGTGAATCTAAAGGAAATGTGGGCACTATAATAGTATTTTTGGATCCTGACTTAAAGTTAATATCAACATACGAGACATGACCTCTATCAATGGCCAATATCCGCATAGCTCTACTTTTTCTCCAGTCACCCATCTCCCACTCCCAGAATTCTCCAACAGGTGGAGCTCCAGATGAACAATTTTTGGTGCTTTCTAAAGGTATTTGATGTATGTTTGGCTGGAAAAACTTTTGTGAGAGAAAATTATGACCCGTCTGATGGTGGCGCTTCAAATTCTTTCCAAATCTTGTATGGAGATGTCCACATAAGTAAGCTGACAAGGAATGCTTGAGAAATATATCTTGTAGGCTCCTCCTAGAATGCGAGGATGCCGAAAATGACATTGGGAAATGCCCAAAAGTGATCTTGGTGACTGGTTTTGTTGATTGTGAATTCCACTGTGATAGTTCAGAGTCGATTTCAGTTAACAGTTGGTCAGTTGGATGGCCAAAAAGGTTAGTTGGGCCTCGTAAACCAACTGACATTGTGCTATCAAACCCAACAAATAGATGCTTCTCGTTGCCAATCTGGATAACACAGCAAACAGTTGTTAGATCAGGAAGCAACAATAAGTTACTACAATATCGTGAGTGTTGGCATTCATTTTGATGCAAAGATGTCAAAGAAAAAATTAATATATAAAGTTCCCTCAATCAATAGGGTGTAACAGTTTGTCCAAACTCACTATCTATTTCAAGCTTTAATTAAATTGAAAAATAAAATTGAAAGAGCAATGAAAAATTGGCAAGATCATAAGCAACTAGAGATATAAAATTGAGATCCCAAAGTAAGATTAAGGAAATTCTGAGGAAATTGAAAATGAGATAAATTAACTTGGCAGCTGTATTTCCAGTTAAAACCATGAGTATTGGGTACTATAACTAAAGATGGTGACTGACCTGAACAGTGACACTATTCACACTTTTTTCCCTTCCCAACTGCCCATTGATGCTATGCTTAGAAAAGAAATCAAAGGAACCACCAACAACTGGTACACCAAAATTATCATGGTTGCCTCTCAAATCATAAAAAATGCTTTTGTTAAGTCCACTCCTTTTTATAACATCATCCATTACATTCCGGTACTCCAACCACTCCACCTCATTTTGCTTCATAGTCAGTAAGTCCTCGCTTTTCCCATCTGACAAGAGAATATGAAATAATGTACTGAGAACCATCTGGAAATCCATGCGATGATAAATGGTAATTCAGATCCTTATCGACTTAGCATACACACATGTAAGACATGAATGAGAAAAATAAATAAAAGATTAACGGAAAGGAGAAAGTGATTTAGAGAGTTCATTTTAGTAAAATGTAAAAATAAGCAGGCAAAAATCTCAACCCTGCACTATAAATAGTAGTTCAAATGAAAGATAAATAACAAAACTCCTTGAATTATAACGCTGGAATTTGTATTTGCAATCAGACAATATCAAAAGAATCCCTAAATGCCAAAAAGAGGTACAAGTTGGTAAGAAATCATATAGTTTAAGAGTAATCCATGTAATGGTAAACCAAGCAAGTCAGGAAGTGAACATAAGTTAACCTTGTTCCGGTAAATGAAGTTATTTATAAAGAAAAGACAGAAGAAAGGAATACTGAGAAGAGCATACATAGTTTTTGCTAAGTGATGATTTGTTGATAAAATACAAAGAAGAAAATGAGGGTGCAAGTGCAACAGAATAACATACAGAGTATACGGGGAGAACCCAAATAATTTTCTCAGTTATATATTCTGACCAGTATTACCACAATCCGTGAAACAAAGAAGGATGCTTTGAACTTTTCATAGAAAAATGCCAATCCATTTTTTCAGCATTTTATCTGCTCTTTGGAGGATGTCCGGGTGTTCTGAAAACACATCTTCTATTTTCTTGTTCCCTAATTTTAATGTGACATAATACAAAAGAGATTTGAATCCCACCACTTTGTACCCCAAAAGATCTGTCGAGTTAAACCAACTAGTACCCAAAAGTTATTCTGAAATTTGGAGGATGTTTACGCCTTTGCTTCACATATATTTGGTTCTTCATCATAATAAATTTCTATTTTCAATCCCTAATTGACAACCACGTTCTAGAATTTTGGCATCATTCCAGCGTTTAACTCCTCATTAAAAGCTTGATATTCTACAAAACTGATTGAAATAATGAAGCTATCAAAAGACCTCACCACAGTCACAAACTTCTTCTCAGACGATGTGATAAAAACTCTTTACTACAGTGACGATAGGTTTGGTTCATCTGCCACCTCATCCAACTTTCGATTAAACCATTTTTAGATAGATATTAACACGAAAATTTCAACAGACAATCGAGTCACTATTATACATGGACCAAGTAGCACCAGCAACACTACTCCATAATTTTTCATTAAGCAGTAAGTGTTGTACCACTCACCATTACTTCCATTTTGCATGCAAAACATACTGGAGAAATCTAGATCAATAGTTGCCGCCGAGAATTCAAAAGAACCCCACAAATTTATTTGATCATATTTACACATAAATCAATTGCAAACATGAACTTTCAGGAAACGATACATGTGTTGTCTAAATTCTAGTCTTAAAATAAAAAAGAAAAATGAAATTCATAAACACCCACCAAGCTAAGATCAAGCACCAGTAACGCCCCCCCAAAAAAAAAATTACAGAAATAATTTGATCATATCTCGCAGAATCCATAAAAATGCACTAACTAAAAAATTTCATAAATACCCAACAAACTGTAATCTAATTAAATATATACGCATATGTCATCTAATCCGATTTTAACATATATTAATCCAATAAAATAAATTCAAACTCAAAAATATTTACACAAAGAGGGAATGAGAGAAACCTGTGAGATCACCAGTGATGAGGACAAGTGAAGGGTTGATCATAGAAAGAGCTGGGCCCACAATTCTCTTGAAATCAGAAGCTCTATCGGGATGATGAACACTGAAATGAAGATCAGAGAGTTGCACCACCCAAATCACATGCTCTGGCCCTTCTGTCACTTCTATAACTCTTCTTTCATTGGGTTTTCGAGTAGTTTCTGCATGGGAAATGTGAATTGTGATGAACAGCAACAGCCGGAAAATGAAAATTTTCATTTGTTTTCTGAAGTACCAAAATGCATGTGGGATACTCGTTGCTTTTTGTTTCTGCGAATGAAGAAAATTGATTCCCCCTTTCAGCGCCCACACCCCAAATTACTTTACCCTATATTTTGTTTAATTAATTAATTAATTTATTTATTTTATTTTATTTTATTTTTTTCCTCTTCTTTATATATCTATTATCTTTTATTTATTTAATAATCTTATATATTTTTTATTTTTTATTTTATGCTTCTTTCTTTATTTAATTATTTATTAATTTATTTACCACTATATATGTATAATGGAATGTGACCTCTACTTTTACTTTTACTTTTACTTTATTAATAATCGTGTTTACTTTATTTTGTAAAAATATTGGTGTGAGTTATTTATTTTTAAGTTGTTTGTCTTGTTTGCTTTATGTACAATGGAATGTGACATCTATTTTTGTTTTTGTTTTTACTTTTATTTTATTAAAAATCATATTTACTTTACTTTGTAAAAACTGTTATGTGAATTGTTTACTTTTAAGTTGTTTGTCTTATTTGATTTATGTATTATGGAATGTAATATCTACTTTTGCTTTTTCTTTTACTTTTGCTTTGTTTTTTCTTCCTATATAAAGAGGTAGTTTGTAAGTTTGAATGTAAGATCATTTAGAAAATCATTTGAGTAAGATCATTTAGAAAATCATTTGAGCCTTTTGAAATAGGCAAGTCTTCTCATGCTATTTTCCTTTCAGCCTCTCATTCTTTCTTCTTAGAATAAAATTCTTCTCTTAGTAGAACATTATAGATGGCTACAACTTGGGTTCATTTTCAAATAGTTGGTCATGTGAGAATGATGTTCTAAGTGGGGAGAGCATCTTCAATAATAGTCGCGATTATACACCCAAATTTACTACATAACATGTTAGTTATTATCGTTATCTTATGCATATTCATTTTTTATTTTGAAAGTAAAGAAATTATGCATATTTTTATTTATACATCTTCGTTATATTTTTATATAGATTTTTGAAAATAGATAAGATATGATAAATTAGGCGAAGAGTGTTAGTCTGTAAAATATTATTGTGGTGGTTATTAAAAATTCTGCCAATTTAAAAGGCGGCAAGTGCTAAAGTATCATTTTACGTGTGAAAGAAGAGGAAAGAACAAACCGCCATGATATCTCGTTGATGGACAATTGACCGGTGCTTTCACACGCGTATAACGCAAGCGCACGTGTCGTTCAAGTAGTATAAAAAGTATCGATCCCACGAGGACTTAAAACCTAAAATATTAATTTTTATGAGGCCAAATGATTACTAGTATCTAAAAGATTGATTGATTGATTTGAAATGATGATTATTTTAAATTTAAAAATAAGTGAATAAAATTGCGCAAAAGTAGGTTGAGGAAAATTCAATATTAAGAAACTATTTAAGGTTGTGATTTCTTCCAATATCTTTTTAAAGATGAAGTGGTTATTTCATGTTCGTGTAATATATCGGTTTACTAATCTGGAACACGAAATTATGCAAAAGCCTATGTCGATGGTCAGATGCAAATACCCAGTTTAACCCAATTGAACCATATGTCTATGTCAACCAAATTACATGGATTCATTAAGTTTAAGTTTAAATTATGGCTACCCCCGCCCGACAGGTATATGTCTATCATGTAAGGAAATCTATTAAAGGGTTATCTATCCTCAAGGAAGATCGTGGGCTACTAAGTCTAAGACTGAAACCTAAAATTCATTTGTCAAGTTTATTTTAGATTTACCAGATCAATCTTATTAGTGGCCAGTTAACAAGACGCATTAAGCTTAAGACTTAATAAGTAAACCTTTAAATTACCTAAACTATAAAATAACTTCTTATAAACCTGTGATATTAAAATTCATTATAACCCCAGATAACTAACTTAGTTCTGACACATAACTAGGGCTAGTAAAAACTTAAAAATAAAATACTTAAAGTAAAATGCTGAAAAGTAAATGTGGTAAAGTAAATACTGAAAAGTAAAATTACAATAAAATAAAATATTAGGGTTAAAAGATCTACTTTTACCACTACTATTTTAGATATCTCCCTTAATATAATATATTAACTTGTGATAACATTACCAACCAGTCATATAGGCGGTAACCTGATTAAGTCTAATTAAGTCCGACCTGCCATATAGACGGTATCAATATTTGTCCATAAACCAACCATATAGGCGGTAAATTACCAACCGACCAACCAGGCGGTATCCATGCTTAGTCAGATTAAAACCAGTTTATAATTGATTATCAACCGACCAACATAGCGGTATCTTTGTTAAGTCAAATTTTAAGTAGTGAATATATTATAATTAAGGGAGATTAATCTAAATAGCAGTAATAAAATTTTTACCTTTCACCCTAGCAGGGGGAAGTTACCTCCTCATAGCTGAATAGTAAAAACTGAAAAAGTAAAGAAAATAAATTATTATTACAGAGAGTAACTAAAAATTAATTACAAAACTGAAATTTAAGGAAAACTAGATATAAACTCCTTATTTACATCAGAGAATTCAGAGAGGAAGGTACATCTATAACTGAAATCTCGAGCTGAATTTATAGACCCCGGTGGGCTGTGCGCGTCGCGACGCGACGATATTTCCACGTCGCGACGCGACACGTGTCATGCTCTGGTTGGTCCACCGAGATTCTTATCCGATGACGTGGCGATGTGGATGATTAACTCAATAATTGAGCTGATGTGGCTATGACGTGGCGACACGTAGCGGTAGTGATTGTCGGCACCGTAGGATTGTGACACGTGGCACACTGTGATTGATTGATGATGATGTGGCGCTGACTTGGCAATGTTGACTCGGTCTTCTGCTGACGTGGTGATGACATGGAGTGACACGTGGCGATGGTGATTTTCGGCACCGTAGGATGATGACACATGGCATGACGCACGTTAGCATGATCTGCTGTGATGTTGACACGTGGCACATCGCACGTTAGCAAAGTCGGCGTACGTTAGCAAAGTCAAACTTCTCAGATTCTGACACGTATCCCCGACGCATGTTAGCATGAAGCGGCGCACGTTAGACGTCGTGATGCGCCAAATGACCATTTTGCCATTTTTGTCTGTTTTTCACTGTTTTGTCCCCAAATCACCTCTAGAATGTCCTGAAACTTTATTTATCTATAAAATAACACAAAACACATCAAAATATTCACAAAACTCAAGAAACTATACAAAATATTAGGTCAAATGAGTGAGAAATAGTGATATATTTACCACTCATCAACAATCCTTAATAAAAAATATTGAGATTAAAAAACGTGAATGTCCATTTGAGCTGCGAGGTATAACAATACTTTCAGACGGTGTGATGTGGGATTTAAGGGTTGTTTGTGGTTTCCATAACCATCAAGTAGCAGTATATATTTATGACCACGAGTATTCATCTAGATTAAAACTAATATAGAAATAACTTGTACTCGACATGGCCAACAACACCGCACTATTAGTGTTCCTAGAACATGCCAATGATCTCTAATCATGATTCGGTGTGTGAATATTCAAAGAAGTTGCAGAAGACTTACATTGAACGGATTTGATGGATGTATGAAGTTCAAAACTTTTTGATCCTTTGTTGAAGCTCCAAGCTTGCTTTGTGTTTCAATCTCAAGGGATTAGTTTCCCTAACACCTTGAATGACTCATTGAAAGTGCTAGATCACTTGAAATTTTGAAGCAAAATCTCAAAAGGAGAGGGAGAGGCTCACGACTTTTTGAATGAGAGGGAGATAGTTGCTTTGTTTTTTTGTATTTGATTTTCTAAAAATCAATTACCAAAAAATCAAATCTCAAAGTTGGTATATCCTTTCAAAATAAAAACAATGTGTGTTGGATTTGGTTAGTGTACAAAACAAGCAACCCAAGTTTTTCACTCAACCTTTAACCACTTCCATCACTTGTCAAACTAGTTGATGTAAGTCAAGTGGGTCCCACCACTTGTAAATTCTGAATTTAAGTCGAACAATCCAACACGCAACTTCGCTCGAGCCCGGGTTTGTTTAATTTCGAATTAACGAATTTGCCGTTGCGACATTATTATTAAAATCGCTTACGAATTAATTCTAAATTAATTTGTTTGCCCGAATTAAAATCCAATTTTAATTCCGCATTGAAATCTAATTTCAATTAATATATCCGATATATTATTTAATCGATTAATTCCAAATTAATCGTTATCTCTCTACTATTAGAATTTTATCCCAGATAAATTCTTGCCGTAATTAATCCCAGATTAATTTTATCTCTCTTATAATTAATCCTAGATTAATTCTGTTCGAGTCAAACGTCATTGGTGAATTTTTGGGAAGCGACCCATGAGATTCCTGGATATGTTGATAGTAAATCTGATCGTCGGACTATCTGAACACGTGCGTACCCCGTACCACGTTCTTACCGATTTACAAGACATGATTGCCTTCTAGCAAAGCACCGTGCCTACCCAATTCTCCAGAAATATTCTTTTAAGGAATACATAATCTTTATCAAGTGTAGTATACTAAGTATTGCGTATTACGATCTAGTATCGGATGTCACATGCTAGGCATGGGGCTGGAATTGTGTATGTCCCGTACGAAGCATATATCGGATCACTAGCAACTAGTCTCTTTAATCGGATAATCATGACCTTGTCATATTATCCCGATAGTTGCAACATATTAGAGTACCAGTTTTGTATCCCTGCGTGATCATCATCTCCATATGACTGAAGTGATACTTCCATCTTGACATCACACCCAATACACTACGATTCTCAATAAACCCAGAAGAGACATACACAGAACCTGTTAAAGCCCCGGACGATCAAAACCAAAGCGTACTGATTATCGCAAGTATTAGCGATGCAAGTCTCAGGTTAAGACCAAATACACCTACCCTGATTCGGATTCCCATAGACATATAGTCATACTACCAATGGGATTCCGAGGGGTCTATCCAGAGCGAAGCTGTTTCCGTACCATCGGCAAACAGAACCTCTTATTACACTTGCATGAGTATCAAATACCCAAATATATGAGAACTATGCCGCTACGCTTCCATAATTACTAGTCTATTCCGTATTATCGATGTCCAGTCTCGATAATACTACGACTATGGATATTTAATGAGTTTCTCGATGCTATGGGTCATAATTGTCCAACACGCACCTCGTGAAATTATTAGTATTTTGAAAGAAATAGACCTGTTAAACACTACGGGAATGAAAAACATTTACAATGTCATTTTCACAAACAAAAAAGCCGGTTTCTTTCATGTCCATATTTCATATGGAGTCTGTTCAACAGACTTTGACGGAACCTTATTTAAAATAAGTATTGCACTTTTCAATGCATATCCCCAGAAGGAAATTGGTAGCTCTGTGCGACTCATCATAGACCTTACCATGTCCAACAAAGTTCGATTTCTCCGTTCGGACACACCGTTTAATTGAGGTGTTCCGGGAGGAGTCCACTGTGAAAGAATACCATACGCTTTCAAGTAATCGAGAAACTCATTGCTCAAGTATTCTCCACCACGGTCCGACCGTAATATTTTAATACTTTTACCGGTCTATTTTTCTACTTCGTGTCGAAACTCTTTGAATTTCTCAAAAGTTTATGACTTGTGTCTCATAAGATACACATAACCATAACGCGATGCATCATCCTTAAAGGTTACGAAATATTCATATCCACCTCTAGCCTGGCTAGACATGGGCCCACATACGTCACTATAAACGAGGGCTAACAGTTCGGTGGCACGTGCACCTTTACCGCTAAAAGGTGTTTTAAGCATTTTGCCTAATAAACAAGATTCGCAGACGTCATATGAATTTGGATCAAATCCTTCCAAGTATCCACTCTTTGAAAGTGTGGATATACGAGTATTGTTAATGTATCCCAGACGATAATGCCACATATAAGTTTCATCATTGTTACTTAATTTAAGCCTTTTGTTTGTCATGTTATATGTTTGAGATTGATTTATATTCAAAATATAAAGACCATTATTAACATCAGCACTACATATCTCAAAATAATTTTTATAAACAAAACACCTGGTGTTTCTGAATACAAAAGTATACCCACATTGGGTTAAACAAGATACAGATATAATGTTTCTAGTCAAACTAGGTACATAATAGCAGTTTGATAAATTAAGTACATGCCCCGAAGGCAGTTCCAAAATGTAAGTCCCAACAGCCAAAACAGCGACTCTAGTCCCATTTCCAACTCGGAGGTCGATCTCTCCTAAAGCCAGTCTCCTGCTAATCTGCAGATCATGCACATCAGTACATATATGAGTACCACAACTAGAATAAAAAATCTAATTTTTAAAACTAGAAGTAGACATGTTTTTTTCAATAACAAACATACCTGAAGCCGGTGCCTTGCCCGCCTTCACTTCATTCATGTGTGACTTGTACTCACGGCAGTCACGCTTCCAATGACCCTGTTTGCCACACTGTAGGCAGACATCTTGGGATTTGTCTTTTGTCTTCCCAGAAGACTTTGATGATTTGGCCTTGCCCTTTCTTTTCTTCTTCTTCTTCTTCACACCTCCAGAAGTCTTCGGCCAAGCCTTGGCATTATGAAATGTTGAAGCAAAGTGTGCCTCGCGCTTCTTGCCTTTCAAAAGCTCTTTTTCTGCCTCTTTCAGCATTGCCATCAACTTTCCAAGAGTCTTTTCTTGGTTCATCATATTATAGTTCATGATGAACCCGCTCCAACTGTCAGGAAGAGACTATAAGATCAAATTTATGGAAGTCTCAGCCTAAAAGGTTATGCCTAACTGACCCAGCTGTTCGATGTCAGCAATCATATGTGACACATGGTGCTCGATAGATGTACCCTATGACATTCGAGAGCGAAAGAGCTTCTTTTGCAACTTATACTTCTGCGATCTAAGGTTAGATCGGTGAAGGTCCCTCAATTTCAACATCATTTCGTGGGGATCCAATCCATTGTTTTGACGACGAAATTATGGGATCATTGCAGCAAGCATGACAGATTGAGCAGTTGAGTTTTCATCACTGTGAGTCTTCCAAAGCTCAAGCTCAAGTGGCTGCTCAATTTCGGGCTTAGGCCCGAGAGGTCTCTCTATCGTGTAGAGCATCGTCTCAGCCCCCAGGACAATCCTGAGGTTCATATCCCAGTCAGGAAAGTTCGCACCATTAAAGACATTTTCACCAATGATAATGTCAATAACGTTGATCTTTCCGGCCATCTTGAATTGCAATAGTCTAACTATTCAATCAACGATTTCGGGTACGGTCCAACTGTTAAAAGAAAATAATAAAATATTAGTCCAACTAATATAAATATATAATGACTAAAATAATTTGAAAGTATTAAACAAAATTGCAAATTTAATACTGGCCTCCCACTATTTTTCGGCGAGCCTCTAACCCTCTTTTGAGTACTCGGGAAACCTAGTTTCCTAGTGGGCTAGGATCCCATTAAATAACACACAACCTTGACTTTGGCCAACAAGCTGTATGAAACTTAACTAGGTAGATCTCTAAGATCAATTGGATCTCATCCAATTCCTAGATCCGGTAGGTGGACCTCCAAGTCCGAAACATATATACAATATATATTCAATATATCCAATATATTTCCTAACCTTTTCCACTGAATCAACTAAGCCTTGGCTTTGGCTCAACAAGCTTAATGATTCCAGTTAAGCGTAACCCATTGACAGTGGAAAAACTTCGTAATCCATGTTGCTGAACAAGAAGTGACCTTGACTTTGACCAACAAGTCACAACTGCCCAAGACATGCGATATAGAACAAAGCTTTCGTGGTTCAAACACATCCGCGATGGACATTGATCTTGACTTTGGCCAACAAACCAATGCCAATCTTGGATCTTGAGAGAGAACCACTCAATGGAAGGAAATCGCTTAATATTTGATTGAGGTTTTTTTCGCGTAAATTGGCAACCAATTTATTATCTTTGATTAGGTCTCATCATACACCCTTAAGCATGCATTCTAAAAGCATAATAAGGCGTGAAATAAATAATAATGATATGTGGATGGATATTTAACAAATTGTTCCTAGAACAAATCTCTCATTTTCTCTCTCCCGCTAGCACTATTCTAACTTCTACCCAATTACATAATACAGTAAAGAAACCTCATTAACATTGAGGGAAATTGGTGAGAAGATAAATACAAAGAGTCAAGAGATAAAAGGCTGGACACGCAGGTCCAATTTAATAAATTCTAATTTATTACAATAATTTCCAAAATTGTCCTCACCCTTCTAATATCCATCCGATATACATTATTCATACAATACATCCATGTATTCACATAAAGCATGTTATCCAATCAATCTAATCCAATTAATTAATCTTTGAATTAATGATCATCCAATGTTCAAACAACAATTTGATTTGCGTGAGTCCAACTCGTTTAAAAATAACACTCAAAGTACGTATTCTTGAATTATATCGAACTACAATTTTAAATCCAATTTAATTTGTATTCTCAATACTAATTCTAATTTATTCCAAATTAAATAATTACACTTATTTATGTGCCTTTTAGACTTAGATTCTAAATCCAATCTAAATGGGTCTCAAGGTCCAATTAACATCCAATGTCAATTTAATTAAAGTCCAATGGGCTTTTAATTAATTCTTAAGGCATGAGCTTTGGCCAATATGGATCAAACCCAAATGCCAAGGCCCAATTTAGGAATCACCATATTTGCCAAAAATCAATTTAGGCCCATTAGGCCCAATTAAATTATTAAAGGCCCAATTATTATATTTGGACTTTATGGAATGGTTTTAGGCCTAATTTGGATCCAATCCAATTGTCATAAACCAAGCTTGGCCCAACCAAGCCCATTAAGCCCAAATACAAAAATATTACCCCAATTCAAAATTAAAGACTAATTTTAATTAATATAAAATTCCAAATTTCACATTAATTTTAATTAAAGTGTAATAGCCATAATTAATTAGTTAAACCAATATTTCCAAAACACCAATTAAACTAATTAATCATGCTTAAATTAAACAACTCATGTGCAACACAAATTGAAGCAAAATCAATCTATTTCATGCTTCTATAGTCACTACAATTTGGCATAATTAATATCCAATTTTGATTTCAATCTAATTAAATCAACAATCAATATACACATCATGTTTTAAACACGTCCAATGGTCTAAAATCAAAAAATCACCATGATATATGCTAGGGTTCATATTCGGCTTTTGCAAGGAAATTAGGGAAAATTTATCCAATCAATTTTTCTCAAATTTTAAGATGCACAAATCCAATTCTCCATCATCCAAGCTCAACCAAACAAACAATTTGAAGAATTCATGCTCAAAACATAAAAACCCAAATTAAAGTATATAAACCCTAAACTCATTTCATGCTTAGAAAAGGCTTTTGATACCATTGTTAGTGTTCCTAGAACATGCCAAGGATCTCTAATCATGATTCGGTGTGTGAATATTCAAAGAAGTTGCAGAAGACTTACATTGAACGGATTTGATGGATGTATGAAGTTCAAAACTTTTTGATCCTTTGTTGAAGCTCCAAGCTTGCTTTGTGTTCCAAACTCAATGGATTAGTTTTCCTAACACCTTGAATGACTCCTTGAAAGTGCTAGCTCACTTGAAATTTTGAAGCAAAATCTCAAAAGAGAGGGAGAGGCTCACGACTTTTTGAAGGAGAAGGAGAAAGTTGCTTTGTTTTTGTGTATTTGATTTTCTAAAAATCAATTACCAAAAATCAAATCTCAAAGTTGGTATATCTTTTCAAAATAAAGACAAAATGTGTTGGATTTGGTTAGTGTACAAAACAAGCAACCCAAGTTTTTCACTCAACCTTTAACCACTTCCATCACTTGTCAAACTAGTTGATGTAAGTCAAGTGGGTCCCACCACTTGTAAATTCCGAATTTAAGTCGAACAATCCAACACGCAACTTCGCTCGGGCCCGGATTCGTTTAATTTCGAATTAACGAATTTGTCGTTGCGACATTATTATTAAAGTCGCTTACGAATTAATTCTAAATTAATTCGTTTGCCCGAATTAAAATCCAATTTTAATTCTGCATTGAAATCTAATTTCAATTAATATATCCGATATATTATTTAATCGATTAATTCCAAATTAATCGTTCTCTCTCTACTATTCGAATTTTATCCCAGATAAATTCTTGCCGTAATTAATCCCAGATTAATTTTCCCTCTCTTATAATTAATCCTAGATTAATTCTGTTCGAGTCAAACGTCATCGGTGAATTTTTGGGAAGCGACCCATGAGATTCCTAGATATATTGGCTGTAAATCCGGTTGTCGGACTATCCGAACACGTGCGTACCTCGTACCACGTTCTTACCGATTTACAAGATAGAGTTGGCTTCTAGCAAAGCACCGTGCCTACCCAATTCTCCAGAAATATTCTTTTAAGGAATACATAATCTTTATCAAGTGTAGTATACTAAGTATTGCGTATTACGATCCAGTATCGGATGACACATGCTAGGCATGGGGCTGGAATTGTGTCTGCCCCGTACGAAGCATATATCGGATCACTAGCAACTAGTCTCTTTAATCGGATAATCATGACCTTGTCATATTATCCCGATAGTTACAACATATTAGAGTACCAGTTCTGTATCGATGCATGATCATCATCTCCATATGACTGAAGTGATACTTCTATCTTGACATCACACCCAATACACTACGATTCTCAATAAACCCAGAAGAGGCATACACAGAACCTGTTAAAGCCCCGGACGACCAAAACCAAAGCGTATTGATTATCGCAAGTTTTAGCGATGCAAGTCTCAGGTTAAGACCAAATATACCTACCCTGATTCGGATTCCCATAGACATATAGTCCTACTACCAATGGGATTCCGAGAGGTCTATCTAGAGCGAAGCTGTTTCCGTACCATCGGCAAACAGAACCTCCTATTACACTTACATGAGTATCCAATACTCAAATATATGAGAACTATGTTGTTACGCTTCTATAACGCGCACAAGTGCAATACTAGTCTATTCCGTATTATCGATGTCCAGTCTCGATAATACTACGACTAGGGATATTTAATGATTAAACCTTACGTGGATTGATAATGTCTCATATCTTATTAATCCGAAACTAATCATAAGGACTTTTATCTTTTATATATTCAAGGAATCTAATTAAAAAATGATAAAATAACAATTTCCTTTGCCACATAGTTAATTTGTACAAAAACCACAATGTCTTTTACAAATAGTGATGCTATGGGTCATAATTATACAACACGCACCTCGTGAAATTCTTAGTATTTTGAAGGAAATAGACCTGTCAAACACTACGGGAATGAAAAACATTTACAATGTCATTTTCACAAACAAAAAAGCCAAAACAGACGGTCTTACTTCTATTTGGTATGTCTTGGAGCAATTAATTAAGAAAAAATACCTCCATGATGTAGGAAATGATTTCTTGCGCGGCGGAAGTGTGTTAGGTACCAGGATTGACTTTGAAATTTTTTTCTGTCTTTTCCCCTTCTAAGCCGAAACTGTCCAACCCTTTAGGACTTGTTTTACTTCTATTTTTGACTATTTTTCCCGCCTCGAACAGCCCCAGAACAGCAGCATAAAACTGGACTGTTTTGCAAACAATACGCGCGCACAACTCACACAAAAACAGCCCGTGTTTTACGTGAATAAGGACATCGAACTAGGTCCAATTGTTTTCACCAAAACAACCACACAACAACAACAAAACACCCATTTGTATTCCCAAATTTTTGGGCTATAATAATGTTAGGGTTGGTGCTCGGAGTGCCGATCTGGATCGTATTTATGTCCGATTCATGAATACGAATAATTTATTTTTCCATAATATTACTTATTTAATGGTAGCACCTCTTGTCTTTTATATACATATTCGATCTAATTACGATTAGATATCTAATTATGATTAGATTGAAACTAAATCTGATTTAGTGATACGTGTATATTAGACAAAGACCCTAGGATTTACAATGTAGTGTGCAGTTACAACGTAGTTTGTAATTGACATTGGGAAGCGTCACTATAAGTTGTATATCCTTAAATAAAGTTCCTGGTCAAGATTTACTAACACAGGTCGGTTAGTAAAATCCGCTGAGACCAGTACATGTCGTATATCGTGACTTGGTCCGATGGTTTATCCCACTGAACCATGAGTCTCGAGAGACTCGTATAGATATGTATGTGTTTATTTGATAAACATTGAATGACTTACTGAAAATTTCCTAATAGATGGTACACCAATGTTAATAGGAATCTTCTCGAGTCGAGTAGCATAGTGGTCATTTGACTTGAAATACCACTATGGATTTATGAGTTATCCTCCACACTTTGATGGCAGTCACGTCACCGATCTATTTACATCAGACCTCCGCCTGTTCGTTGGGTGTGGACTGATGCTCATGATATCATGTGAGTATCAGATAGAATCCTTCAGTCATGTTTATAGGGCATATGTATCAGGTACGTATTTGCGATCTAGTAAAACCATGGCCGTGGTATACTTCGGAAGCGAGTTCTGAGTGTATTTAGAGATCGTAAATTTAAAAGTCGACTATATTATACCTTAGGGATTTGACGTTCTTATCTATATCCCCGGTATAATATTGATAGCCTGTGAGGGAGGGATTATACGTATGCAATGACCTCGACTTGCATAGTTTAGCGAGATTATCAGTGGTCGTCATAATTCATGAGTGGGTGGATTATGGACACGAAATTGGATTCCGTGACAGATAAATCTAAACTTAGAGAGTCCCACAATATGAAGTGTACTCATTGAGTACTTGGGCAACATGTTATGAATAATATAGATTATTCATAATACTTCATCGGATTAAATGAGTTAATTCAAACCGTTTAAACGGTTAAACGAAAATACATGTATTAGGGGCATTTCGGTCAATTAATAATTAATGTGTATTTGTATTTGATATAAAATTTGATTTGATACATATTAATTAATTATCAAATGAGACTTTGAAACATGCAATTAATATATGTATTTGTTATTTAATGTAAATAAAAATACATTAATAATAATAATTGCATTAATTAATTATTTAGATGTTTAAATGTTAAATATCTAGATAATTAAATTATATCAATATTACATAATTGTTATGCAATATGTTTGATTATTATTAGTTACATGTGGCATGATTTTATTAAACTTAAAGTTTACAAATTGGATTTGTTAACTTAAAGGTTATTATTATTATTTAATTATATTCAAATGACCAAAATACCCCTATTTAACCCCTAAGTCGGTTTTGGCCTTATTTTTAAAGTGGAAAATTTTGTTTTCTTAATTAATTCACCTCCATGGCCGACCCTAATAAGAAAGAAAGCACCCAAAAATTTGTTTGAAGAAACATGGAAGAAAGTGAAGAAATCAAGAAAAAGTTTGAGGAAATTGCAAGATTTGGAGGTAATCTTCAATAATCTTAAACTTAGAAAGCTTGTTTCTTGTTCTTGAATATCTAGAATAGTTCTAGGGTTTCTTTCTTTCTTATATTTTGGGGCTTTTTGATTTGGAGGATGGATTTGGAGGCTAGATGCATGTGTGAAGTTAGATTGGATAATATTATTATAATATTAGTTCAATTTTATCATTTGATGACTTGTTGCCATTCTAGAGTGTTATGACCACTCTTGTAACTCCTATAATTGTTCTTGAGTTCTTCATTTGTGGTGACTTTGGTTGGTGTGATTATTAAAGAGATTAATGTTGAGAAAATTGGATTTAAAGCATAAAAAATGATATTTTTGGTTACCAAATCAGATCTGGAAATTATGTATTGTTGGTGATGAAAGGTATTTTGTATGAATGTATTGGATGTGTTTTGGGCATTGGAACAATTGCTGGAAATTGTTTCGGAGTTGAAATATGCGAAAACGGCGAAAAACGACGTTACCGGGTGACTTTTGAGCCAACCGAGTGACGGCTACCCAAACAGTGAATATGTCACTGTTCGGGCAGCCCATGAACTGCCCTAGTAATGTTGTGGCTGATTTGGGTAGCCCCCATGTGCATTGGGTAGTCAGTTCGGTTAAAAACGTATTTTATGCCATTTTGCGGAAAAAACATTTTCGTAAAAGTTTCGAGATGTTTCTTAACTGTTTATGTCGTTATTTGATATCAAATAAATATTTTTAGGTGAAATATGAATGAATTATTTGTATTGGATATTGAATAATTTATTCGGTAATTTAAAAAGTTTTAAAATTACGATTTCACCCGAACTGCGAGCTTCCGCTGCGCCCGCGCCAAAACCCCAACAAAAATGGTATCAGAGCAGGTCTGATCATTCATCCATTACATTAGTCATGCTTGATATATGATATATAATCCAATTTTGATGTTTGTAATTGCATGTAATTTAGATGTTTCTTAACTTTTAGTTCTACGTTAACGGAAAACGTAACGAAAATTTAATGGTTAAGTTAAGTTATGTTTTTTAAGGTAGAATTGAACTGTTTAGAAATTGATCTAGATTATATTATGCATTTGATATAGAGCAATACTTTCATGAGGAATATCCCCGCTTAAATAAGGCTGTAGAGTGACATATATTGGATACATGTTTCTTGGTCCGTTTTGTCAGTACGGTTTATGGGTATCTTTCTATGGCTGCATCCGAGAAAGTGCCAAAGCAGTGAGGGTGTAGTTGATAGAATTTTATCGATGCCGGATGTATAATTGATACTAAACAAATTCAAGTGAAAGTGGAAATCCTGAACGTGCCAAAGCTGTCAGGACTACATCAGTATCTTTAGTTTGTCATTGGCAAGTGAAGCCTTGATACGCCTCCTTGTGAACGTGCCAAAGCTGTCATAACGAGAAACGATCATGATCAAAACTAGAAGACACAGTGAGTGTGATTGACAATAAGTTGTCTACCTAATGAATATACGTATACGATATCATGTCAAAGCTGTGAGTAGAAATATATTCACGGGGTCTTTTTGTCACTATGGAATTCGATTTAATTATTAAATTCCCGTTTTCCGTTGGGGATTGCGGTATTACGTAAAGTAGTGGGAGACACTGCTGGGTTAAAAATCCATAACTAAAGCAGTGTGTAATTTTATGAAAATTTATGCTTTTGTTTTCCTTTATTCTATATTATTAATAGAATTATACTTCTAATCCACTGCATGCATATTATTTGAATATGTTTTCTGACTTCACTTATGATTGTGTATTTCTAGAATATGTTCTAGAATGTTAGTAGACTTGGATAATGTTAGATTAGTCTAAACCATCAGGAACTGTTGTTCTGATTTTCTTGAAAATCAAGATGGTTAGTGACTTAGTTACTAAGTCACGATAAGTAATCTAAATAGATATCTGTTTTAGGATATAATTGTCTAGAGAGAATAGTTTCTTGTGAGGTAAGAATTGACATGAATTAGTTCATATCTCGAGATTCTTGACTGACATTAAGAAAACTCCATTAGGTATTTGTTTATCTTATAATGATGTTTCTTGGCTTTAGTGACTTTTAGAAGTCACGTGTTTGACACAGTTTGCTAATCATTTATTTACAATTGTTGTGAATAATTGAAGGCAAATTATAGAGCTTAAGAAATAAGATGTGTATAGTTGTGTATAGAGAATATTGATTCTCACAATACGACAACTGTAGGTATTGGATACCAGATCTCCCATCTAGTTATTTAAAATAATGTTTAATGATTGTTTTGATATTTGATATCATAACTTATGACTATTGGATAATTACTTGTTCTTTATAAAAATTTATTTCATATTTTAATATGACTAGTAGTGTCATTGATGAAGAAATAAACATTAAGAAAAATATTTGGTTAACTAAATAATTTAGAACAGTGCTTTATGAGATTTTATCATATAAGCATTAGATGTTTATTTTGTAAGGTAAAGGATGGTCTGATACGAGACCACACCACATATCCTTATCCATTTAATGAATATTGTATTCGAGAATGTATTAAATCTCATTTAACCAATGATCATCATTGGACCACATATTTATTAAACTAATACATTGGATGCATGTAGTTTAATGAATTATAAATTGCCTTGGATAGTTTTCTTTACTTCGTAACTTAGTTAATGAGTTGTCATGACTTAGTTACGTGTTTCGAAAAGAACACATATTGAACGTCTTGAATGGTTCGAGAACTTTCAATATGCTTATGATGAAACACGAATAGAATATTTTGACTGGTTCAAATATATTCAATTTGAAGTTTTGAAAACTGTACCTTTAAAATTCATCATGAGTCTTTGAATTGTTCAAAGATGTTTGATATGATCAAACATATGAATTTATGACAATTAGTTCTAAGGTTATTTAATGAATGTGATTCTTACTCAATATTATTCTTCTACGATTCCATCGTGATGGAATTGGTCAGTAGGAGAAATCGAATCTTATATGATTTGATTTATTTGATATTGAGTGTTACCGAATTATTTTCAATACTCTTGGGGATATGCTCCAGTAACACTAATTCATCCTTTTAATTAATGTTCCATTAGTTTCTACAGTTATGCATATGATATGTATAAGTAGAAAATTCGAATCTTGAAAAATTTGAGATTTGAGTCTTTCTTTTGTATAATGGTTATATAATTGAAAGTACTTACGCCTCGGAGGTACAAGCAAAAATTTATCATTTATTCTATTTAATAGAATATTGTATTCTATTTGATAGAACATTTTTTCTACGATCCGGAGTAATTAAATTTTTTTATTACTTGGTGTGTAACATCGGATGTTGACCATTGTAGAAAAGACTTGACTTATTGAAGTCAAATGTGAGAGTGATAAACTATAAATGGAATCATATAATTAATAAGATGAAAAGACCCTTAGATAGCTTCCATATAAGTCCAATAGGATGTCAGAATCATTTACGAAGTATTTGATACTTAATGGTTCTGCTTGTTTTCTTATTGAAGAAAATTATCCTATAATTTATAGTGGGAGCGATATTTGATATCGATTTCGGAAGTTAGCATTAAATCATAAATATAAAATTATTCATAGCTTACTACGATCAAGTTCGGAACTTGATTGAGCTTTCGTTATGAATCGTTCATAAAATGTGCAAATTGCTTCCTTAGCTGCTTCGCAAGCTGCTATATACTCAGCCTCCATGGTGAAGTCAACAATACAATATTTACTTTATGCTCCTCCATATAATGGCCCCACCACTTAGGGTAAACACTGATCCAGATGTTAATTTCCTAAAATCGACATCCATCTAAAAATTAAAGTCTGTATATCTGTTGAGGATCATATCCTCACCAGAATATACAAGCATATAATTTCTCGTTCTCTTAAGATACTTGAGAATATGTTTCACAGTCACCCAATGATCTACAATATAAAAACTTAATCTATAAGAAACCTATTAATTAATTAATATTTTAATTTATTATTATTAAGTTATAAAATTAAAATAAAGAAATCTATTATAATAAGAAAACATATTATAATCTCTCAATAAAATAAAAAAACACATGTGTCACTAAATCTATACAATTAACCTCTACAATTAATTTTTTATTATTAAATTATAAAATTAAAATATATTTACAATTAATTTTATATTTAATAAAAAAACCTATTACAATAAAAATACATATTATAATTTTATAAGAAATGTATTATAATAAGAAAATATATTATATTATCCTATTACAAATAAAAAAACACTATTAAATTATAAATTCAATTAATAAATCTATTAAATAAGAACCATATTATAATAAGAAAATATATTATATTATCCGATTAATTTTTAAATAATATCACAGATAATCCGACAAAGAATATATATATATAACAGTTAAACATTTTTAAGCTTTCTAATAATGTCACATGACGCCTAATCTCTACAATTAATTTTTTATTACCTATTATAATAAGAATATATAATATAATCTTCTATTAAAATAAAAATATATGTGGCACTTAATATCTACAATTAATATTTAATTATTAAATTATTAAAATAAATTATTAAAATAAAAATATATTACAATATAAAAATATAGTCTCATATTAAAATAAGAAACCTAAATAGTAGTCACCCACTAAACTTAATCAATTTTTTGGATTCCAGGTGTATTGTTATTTATTATTTTATTTTGAATTATTTTTATATGTTTTTTATTGCATGAATTTTTTATTATTTACTGTACTTCACGATGCAGACTCTGACTATTAGCTCTTACACAATGAATTAGAAATATAATTTGAGAACTGAGAGGCAAACAAATGATGTACAAATATTATGTGTATGTAAATCAATTGTCTCATTTAAACTATAAAACCGACATGATCCATAGTATTTATAAGATCAATACCTAAAATATATGATCAACCTGCACAAAGTGCGAGCCCTGTACTATTATGAAATAATTTTTTTTTTTTTGAAATGAGAAATTCATTCATAAAAACACCATGAGGATGTAATTACATGGCCAAATAAGAGCTCAAACATAAACTTAGGATATCCTAAGATTCAAGCTAATTAGGATGAAGTAAGATATGTATTATGTGTTTCCCGTAACTAGTTGAAAAATATAATCACACCTAAAACTACTTAGGAATAGAAAGAATTACGGGTCTGACCTGATCTCCCCACCTCAGCCTCAAAGTAAAATCGATGACTACAATTTCCTAACTAGAAGTGAAATAACTTAATACATACTTTGAACAGAAACTTTTACAACAACATACAACCAATCTAATACAAATCAACTAATAGATTAATGAGACAAAGTAAATATCCCGGGAAGCTCCGAAGAAATTCCAGTGTTCATCATCTAATCTACGGTTAGCGTGCACCAAATCTTATATAGGTTGATGAAAATATTATTAAACCTGCACAAGACAAGAAAACAAAATCATCAAAAAAAAAAAAAACAGATCAAGATCTGATTGGATTTAACTACCACCATTAAGATGAAACCAAATATTAAAAATCTGGGTAAACAAAAGCAACCACAAATAAAATAGAACAAACATAACAAAAGAGAAAGAGAGACAAAGAAAATGAGTAAACCAAAATACTGTTTGTGGCCAGTGAGTCAACGAAAAAAAAGGGAAACTGGAGAAAAGCACAAGAAAAGTGAAAGAAAGAGGGCGAGGGGGTTGGGGGAAAGGAAGCAGAAGAAAATGAGGGATCACAAATCGAAGAAAGAAAAACGACGATGGAAGAATGAAGGTGGAGGAGAGAAGAAAAAGAATATGGAAGAATGTAGGGGATAAAAGACCGCAAAAACAACACAAAAACAAGAAAGATGGGGGGGATGTGTTAGGGTTGGTGCTCGGAGTGCCAATCCGGATCGTATTTATGTCCGATTCATAAATATGAACAATTCTATTTTCCATAATACTACTGATTTTAAGTGGTAGCACTATTGTCTTTTATATACTTATTCGATCTAATTATGATTAGATATCTGATTATGATTAGATCGAAACTAAATCTGGTTTAGTGATACGTGTATATTAGACAAAGACCATATGATTTACAATGTAGTGCGCAGTTACAACGTAGTTTGTAATTGACATTGGGAAGCGCACTATAAGATGTATATCCTTAAATAAAGTTTCTGGTCAAGATTTACTAACACGGGTCGGTTAGTAAAATTCGCTGAGACCAGTACATGTCGTTAGCCCTAGGCATTATCGAATCTGAATCTGATCCGATCCGATAAGCATGGAGATATTTGATTCGATTGGATTCGATTGTCATATCAAACTCGATTTGATCCGATTTGAAAAAAATCGGATCGAATTGGATCAAACTAATCTGATTCGATTGATTATCAGATCGGATCAGTTTGATTCGACTACTGGTCCGAATTCGGTACAATATCCGAATTTGATAATGGATCCGAATTTGATTACCGATCCGAATTTGATAACAGATCCAAATTCGACAACGATCCAGATAAATTTGATTTGATAACGAATCTGAATTTGATAAAGGTAAAGCAATCAAAATTCAAAAACATAAAGATGCTGACACTTAAAAAACATAGAAGTTGTATCAACCACTATAAAGAAAATCCAACAAAATAGTAATTACAACAACAACCATACAAAATTGCATCATAAAATCGAAATAAATGATTTGAATACTTAAAGGTGCAGATCAAGACATCAATCGAAGATGTGGCCGTAAAGAGAAAGCTAATACATTCATATAGTCTGCATTACGAAATCAGCAGAACCACAAAAAACATATGCGCCAACAAACTGTCATACACCTGAAGCAAACACCCATTCACAACTAAATTCATCATTCCACATCATCGAAAAAACAAGGTTCATACAAAATTACAGAAAGTGACCAAACAAGAAAAACAAATATTTGACCTTCTCAGAGAGCCTAAAAGGAGAATATGCCGGGCAACAAGAAACTACCAGCAAATAACAAAATAGTTTTAGAGCACACAAATTTTACCACAAGACAGATCATCATGGGACTACTTTGAAACTGAAGATATTTTATTTAAGAAGACCACACTTTGGTACTTTTGGGTTTGGGACATAACAATGTGAGGAACCAGTTGCAAGTCATCAACTTTATAGCTTAATCTTATATTGTTAACAGGGCTAGTAATTCTATGGGCATGTTAGATTAATATTGTCATGCATAATTAGAGAAAACCAGAAATTTCAAAGATAAATTATCCAGGACCCAAGTTGCAAACCATCAACATTCCCACAAAAACTCGAAACATATTTCCACAATGGAAGTGGTAGTATTGCATCATCAAACAGGTAATATATGAGTATAAAGTATTCATTCGTAATGCAAACAATCAAAAAGATTAGTGAAATAAATCCATCTAACTACATTGTCAAAATTGTACCTTTAAGATACTCATCCTCAAACTCTGTTTCCAACAACATGATCCAATAATTGTGATTCAGATTGTAACTTGTGATATTCTTCAAATAGAATACAAAAAAAAAAAAAAATTATTCTAAGTTTGCATTTTATGATATTCATTGTAAAAAATTAAAAATTGAAAAACTAAGTGATAAGTTTTTTTTTTTACCTTCCTCAAGCTTTTCGTAGTACTCAGCCTCCAATAGCATTGCTTCCACTTCATTGGTTTTGTCAATTGTAAGCCTATTCCGTATCCAATTTTGAGTGCATATTAGAGCCTCGACCATAACGGGAGTTAATGAGCTACGAAAATTATCAAGAACATGACCGCCCGTACTAAATGCTGATTCAGATGCCACTATTGATACCGGTATTACAAAAATGTCACGAGCAATCCTTTTCAAAATTGGATACTTACTAGCATTTGTTTTCCACCACATCAGAACGCTAAAGCTAGGGTCATGACTAGTCTCATAGGGTTCCATCAAATACATTTCAACCTCAGTACTATCCTCTTGACGAATGACATGACTAGTCTGAAAAACCTGAAACGGATCATCATGTTGCACGTTTGTATTGCGCTTACGCACTCTATCTTGTGCTCGCGGTCTAACAAACGGATGAGATTGTGTCATACTGGAACTATACCCATATTCACCAACACCAGTTACACCCCCACCTCTTGATCCATCACCGTCAACAAACAACCCATTTTTGCCATACCAATCATTATACGTATCGTATAATCTTTTCAATAAATATCTAGTGGACTTTCTCATTTCCTCTATCTTAACATTATCATTATCAAAAAGTATACCAAAGCAAACAGAGGCAAATGTCATCTTACGTCGTGGATCAGGAATAGTACTGACAATCAATAATTTATTTATTTTGTCAGTGGTCTCCCAATACTTATCAAATTTCATCTTCATAGATATGGCCATCTCATGCAAAAGAGGATGTTCATTACGCGCCAGGTTTTTCAAGCTAGTATGAATCTTGCAAATCTCATTGTAGGTGAAACAAAATGTGACGATAGATGAGGCACTGAACATATTCGTTGCATCATAAAAAATCTCCAAAAAATCCGCAAAGTATTGAGCTTTCTCCCAATCCATATCCGTAGGAGGCCCAATCCTTTTGCTCTCATTTTCATCATCTCTAAAATATGGAGCATAGTGACCATCATCATCAATCATTCGATCAAAGGCTTTCTGGAAGTCTAATGCAGCATTCAACATTAAGTATGTGGAATTCCATCTAGTAGGAACATCTAAGATGACACTGCCCTTACTCTCAATCCTCTCACGTGCTACCACTGATTTAATTGCCTCCAATCTTGATGGATAAGATCTCACATACTTAACAACATTGCAGATTGCTATAATGCTGTCATCCAATTCTTTCAAACCATCAGACACAACTAAGTTTAATATGTGAGCACAACACCGTATATGCACATACTCTCCATTAAGCACCAATGCATCTCCCCTCCATGTCCGCATCTTCCTCACCAACAGTTGGATGGCTACGGCATTGGCACTGGCGTTATCCACAGTTATAGTAAAAATTCTCTCAATACCCCAGTGCTGTAAACAAGACTCTATTAACCTTATGATAATGTCTCATTTGTGATTGTTAATTGGACAAAAGTTAAGGATTCACCGATGCAACTGCCAATCACTGTCTATAAAATGTCCAGTGATAACCATGTAATTAATGTTTTGAATTGATGTCCATAAGTCGGTAGTCAAACTAACTCTCTGATAACCCGCAGAGAAAATACTCTTCAACATAACTTTTTCATCAGCATACAGTTGTAGGATATCTCTAGTTATAGTCCTACGAGATGAGACATCAAAATGAGGGACGACAACACTACAGAAATGTCGAAAACCCTATTTCTCTATAAAGCTAAATGGTAGCTCATCAACAATGATCATCTTTACAACAGCTTTCCGACACGCTGCTTGATTGAAATGACCATCTCTAACGGAGAGATTTCCACTTGTGCCTCCCTCTTCACTAACCCCAACCAAAACACCTTGTACTTCACAATAAGCCAAGTATGATTTGCAAGTCTCCATATGCCTCTTCAAGTTGGTTGTGGAGCGATCCTTCGCACTACAAGCATAATTCTTCTGAAATATGTACATACAGCCCTATCCGGATTATCTTCACACATGCGGAAAACTTTCCACACTTCAGATATTTTATTTCTTATTTTTATTGCTACTGATGTGATTGATGGTGATGAATCATATTTTTTCGACAATGGCGGTCTCTCAGAGTTTGATTGACATTTTCTCTTCTGTTTCCTTGTTTTCGTTAATTGTACTCAATAAAATCTGATTCCGACCCAGTACTGCTGTTTGGGGAGGTTCCAAACCCACTCATCTACAATGAAAATAAAAGATTGAAACAAACAGTCAGAGTTGAAATCCGTCAAGCACAACATAATATAACAAACAAGTGTTCATGGGTTTCTGTGAAAACAACCAGTTCTCATTCCAGAACCTTTGTTACTACAGGCAAATATGAAGTTGAATGAACAACAATTGGCTGCTCTATCAAGTCCAAAAACAGTAAAGGAATTTCTGGAAAACCAGAGGGATAACATAACCAATGTGATAAAATAGAATCTAGCAGTTGGAGATATCTTTAAACATGAAAATTTACAGGTATCTATCCCCGACTAAAAGATTAAAAATCTTTGAAACTTAATGTGTGGTTGTGTGCTTATACTTGTGTTGAAATAGTGAGAAAAAATCCAAGAAAATATGCACATATAACTAATATTCAGAAGTTCATGAATAGAATCAAATCATGTAAACACAAGGCATGAAGCTATTCTCACAAATGCTAGAAAATATATCAATCACTGTGCCTCAGCCTCATCACAAAACCTAACAGGAAAAATCGAAAAAGTTACATATTCCATTATTCCCAAAATCCCATATGCTTATAGACTCACAAGTAGATAAATGCTTATATTCCCAGAATCCCATATGATTAACCGGTGGCACCATATAATTTGAAACATTGAGATTTAGTAATAAAATGAACAAAATCAATCGTATAATTTGAACACTACAATCTCAACGCCCTAGGTTTAAGTTTTCGTAAGATTCTCCAAATCCCTAAATTTGATTTTTTAATGGACGGTAAATGGAACTTACTTTCTTCGCTGATGAGGAGTGAAAGTGAAGTCTTGTCTGAGTTATCTCGGTGAGTCGGCGATGGTGAAAGGCGGTGAACTGAATACTGAAGTGACTGATTCCTGAAGAGTGAAGACCGAAGAAGAAGAATGGAGACTGAAATGACTCACGAAGACAAGAATGAAATGAAGTAATTAACCATAACTTATGCAAAACGACGTCGTTTATGACACTCCAAAACGACGTCGTTTTACATATTAATTAAAAGAAAAAAACCCATCGGATCGGATCGGTTTTTATCTGATCCGATCTGAAATCTGTCGAATCCAGTTGTCTCAATTCTATCAGATAAAAGAATCAGATCTGATCCGATCCGATGCCCACCCCTACATGCGTATATCGTGACTTGGTCCGATGGTTTATCCCAGTGAACCATGAGTCTCGGGAGACTCGTATAGACATGTGGGTGTTTATTTGATAAGACATTGAACGACTCACTGAAGATTTCCTAATAGATGATACACCAACGTCAATAGGAATCTTCACGAGTTGAGCGAGCATAATGGTCCTTTGACTTGAGAAACCACAGTGGGCTATATGAGTTATCCTCCACACTTTGATGGCAGTCACGTCACCGATCTATTTAGATCAGACCTCCGCCTGTTCGTTGGGTGTGGACTGATGCTCATGATATCCAGTGCGTATCAAGAGAAGATTCGTCAGTCATGTGTACATGGCATATGTATCCGCACGTGTTTACGATCTAGTAAATCCATGGCCGTGGTATAACTTCAGAAATCAGTTCCGAGTGTTATTTAGAGATCATAAATCGAAAGTCGACTATATTATATCGTACAGATTTGACTTTCTCATCTATATCTCAGGTATAATATGGATAGCCTGTGACGGAGGGATTATACGTATGTAATGACCTCGACTTGCATAGTTTATCGAGATTATCCATGGTCGTCATAATTAGAGATGGCAACAAGACCCGGACCCAGCCTGGGTTCGCATGGACCCGAACGACCCGGGTCTGGGAAGACCTGAGTCCAGAATTAAAAAATCCGGACCCGGGTCTTTAAAATTAAGACCCGGGTGATTTCGGGTCCGGAAAAAAAAAATTAAAAAAATTAAAAAAATTAGATTATAATAAAAAATATAAAATATTATGCATATATATAAATAAATAAATAATATAATATAATATAATAAAAAATTAAAAGAATTGAAATAAAACTAATAAAATTGAAAAAATACAAATATAAATATAAAATAATACAATTAAAATTAAAAAAAATTAAAAAAAAGGAATCCGGGTTCCGGATCCGGACCGGGTAGACCCAGGTCCAGACACGGGAATATTTACCCGGGTTCGGAACCGGGCCCGGGGTAACCTAAACTCTTCCGGATACGGACCCGGGTCCGGATCCGGATTTTGCCATCCCTAGTCATAATCCATGAGTGGGTGAATTATGGACACGAAATTAGATTTCGTGACGGATAAACCTAAACTTAGAGAGTCCCACAATATGAAGTGTACTCGTTGAGCACTTGGTCAACTCGATATGAATAATACAGAATATTCATAATACTTTACAGGATTAAATGAGTTAATTCAGATCGTTTAATTGGTTAAACGATAACACATGCTTTATGGGATTTTGTCCTATAATAATTATTGTGTATTTGTATCTGATACATAATACGATTAGATACACATTAATTATTCGTCAAATGAGATTTTGACACATGCCATAAATATATGTATTTGTTATTTATTGTAAATAAAAATACATATATAATAATAATTACATTAATCAATTATTTGGATATTTAATTGTTAAATATTTGAATTATTAATTAATAATCTTTTTCCATAAATGTTATGGAATTTGTCCAATTATTATTGGTCAACATGACATGTTTTAATTACACTTTATTTGTCCAAATTTAATTTGTTATTATAAAATGTAAATGGATTTAATTTGATTAAAATTCAAAATGACAAAATTGCCCTTACCTTACCCAAAAGTCGGTCATGAAGAGATTAAAAGGGAAAATTATTTTCTCTTTCTTCTCCAAGACACCATGACCGAATACATCACAAAGAAAAGCTCCAAGAATGGTTTCAAGAAATCATGAAGAAAATGAAGAGAAAAATCAAGAAAAGCTTAGGAAAAATTAAAGATTAAAGGTAATCTTCAATCCCCTTAAGCTTGAAAACTTGTTTTATGTTCTTGATTCTTTCTCGTTTGATTCTAGGGTTTATTCCTTTTATAAATTTGGGGCTTTTGTTGTTGGATGGTGAATTGGAAGTATTTAAGCATGTGCAAATGTATATTGAACTAGATTATAGTAATTTGAGTTCAACTTGTTGTTGGACAACCTTGTTGCCATTCTAGAGTGTGATAGCCACTCTTATTATGCCTAGAATTGTTCTAGAATTTTGCATGTGTGGTGACTTTGAATTGGTGTTTTGATTAATTGATTTAATCTTGAAAAATTGGATTTAAAGTATGAAAAATCATTAATTTATGTTCTGGATCAGATCTGAAAAATTCAGTGCATATGTTGATGTATTTGATTTTATATTAATGTATTGGATGTGTTTTGGGAGTTGGAACAATTGCCGGAAATTATTTCCGAGTTGAAATAAGCGAAAACGGCCAAAAATCATTAGCATGTGACTTTTGAGTCAACCGGGTGACAGCTGCCCAAACAGTGAATCCGTCACTGTTTGGGCAGCCCATGAACTACCCTGACACTATTGGGGCTGACCTGGGCAGTCCCCATAAGTGTCGAGTGGTCGGTTTGGTCAAAAACGCGTTTTGCGTCATTTTGCGGAAAAACGGTTTTCGTAAAAGTTTCGCGACGTTTCAACCTTATTTATGTTGATATTTGATATTGAATAAATATGTTTAGGTGAAATATGAATAAATTATTCATATTAGATATTGAATAATTTATTCGGTAATTTTAAAAAGTTTTAAATTATGATTTCACCCGAACCGCGCTTCCGCTGTACCCTTCGCCCAAAACCCCAACAAAATGGTATCAGAGCGGGTCTGATGCTTCATCCATTACATTATTCATGCTTGATATTTGATATTTAATCCAATTTTAATGTTCGCACATGCATGTTATCTAGATATGTTTCTTAACTTTTTGGTTCTACGCTAACGAAAATGTAACTGAAATTTAATAGTTAAATTGTGTTATGTTTTCTAAAGTAGAATTGAAATGTTTAGAAAATGATTTAGATTAAAATTCTGCATTTGATGTAGATTATAGCTTCCATAGGAAAATCCCCGCTTTTAAATATGGTTGTAAAGTAACTTGTATTGGATACATGTTTCTTGGTCCGTCTTGTCAGTACGGTTTATGGGTATCTTTTTATAAATGCATCCGAGATCGTGCCAAAACTGTGAGGGTGTAGGTGTAGGCACTGCATTTTTACGCATAAGTCCCTATGATGAGTCTCATTTTGGAGACACTACCTTTTAAGTCACGGAGGTCACGGGAAACGGACATCGGAAGGGGAAATTCAGAATAAACAAGGTTCACTGTTTTCGTTCGTGATACGTTCGTGTTTACGTTCGAACGTCAAACGGATTGCGGGCGTTCGTGCGCGTTCGAGGAAGCGTTCGAACGGTGTCGGTAATTCTGGTTTTGCTGCTAGCCTCACATCCAGCCCAATTAGCCCCCCAAAGCCCATAAAACACATCCCAATTTAAATAAATAAATATTAATTAAAACATTAACTAAATAATATAATAATTAATTAATTAAATGATTAAAATAAACAATTACCAACTTAAACTAAAATCATGCCTAAAATAAACAAATCACACACTAAATCAAAATATAATCATACCAAGTTAAAATCAATCAACCAATTATATTCCCAATCTAATAAGATTATTCCCAAATCTAAAATATTGTATTCCTAATCCAAGCCTATCAAATATTCAACCTTCCCTATCTAGCCAAGATTTGTCCCCCCTCAATCTTTGACTTCCCTTAACCAAACCAAATCAAATCCTTTGACTTCCCTTAACCAAACCAAATCAAATCCCTTTCCTTGTCAAACCTAACCCTTTGCCTATAAAAAGAACCCTTCACCAACCTTCCCAACTAGCTAGCTAGCCCCTAACTCATACACAACACACATAAAAATTACAGGAGGAACACATCCAAGAAAACAATAAGCAAAAGATAAAGAGGAAAAGGCAGCGAAACCACAAGGAAATAATAGCAAAAGATAACGAACGAGAACAGTGAACCAGTGAACCAGGAGAGTTGCGGAGCACCCCCCCTTCCGACGATCGTGTACCGTACATCCGAGAGATGATTTAAAAGGTTAGACCTGAGGGTACCTTTTCATTAGTTTATATTCGTTTTATTATTATTATTATTGCATTCTATTCGCATGAGAGTCGTTTATGGAAGCATGTTGTGGCTTGAATGAAATGGAAGAGTGTCGTCTCTTGTGGTATATATGATGGAAACCCAGACGTAAATTCCGTAGCCGAATCCGAATGGACGGTAGTGCGGTCTGTACATGGGACACAACTCCACGTACCACTTGAGTAAACGGCACATTCTCTTGTTTTGCGTTGCTTTTATGTATTTATTTTTGTCATTTAAATTCTGCATGTTGCTTATTTATGCATGACTCAATCGAGCGCATGGGCTTAGTAAGTGCGATGTGAGATCCCCTATGGGGAGGGGTTAAAGCCCTTTACCACGATGCTTTGCCGCGCCGGTTGATGTGTGTTCGATTGGATGCAAAACACGTTCAATCGGACATACTTAGGATATTATGATTGTCTTTGTTTTGTATGCATGATGTGATGTGACGCGCATGGGTTTAGTATGTTGGTCTAAAGGTCATCTCTTTGAGAGATCAAGAGCCCTCATAAGGCCACCTTTACGGCAGTACTTCGCCGCGCCCCCCCCCCCCCCCTTTATTTTGATGTTTATGCATTTTTGCCCATTTCATGCATCAGGTCCGTGTCCGTTCGAACGCGTTCACGAACGCAATTCGAACGCGCATACATTTCGCCTTATCATGCATCAGGTCTCATTTCCGTTCGAACGCGTTAACAAACGCCATACGAACGTGAGCATTCTGTTTCATTTCCGTTCGAACGCGTTAACAAACGCCATACGAACGTGAACATTCTGTTCCATTTCCGTTCGAACGCGTTTACGAACGCTACTCGAACGCGAGCATTCTGTCTCATTTCCGTTCGAACGCGTTTACGAACGCCAAACCAACGCGCACACACTGAACCGAGTCTGTCTTATCATATTCATGCGTAATTGCCTCTTGGTTGATCTTTCTTGTGTTATATAGCCAACTGTATTATTTGTATTCAAGCATGATTAGGTTGCTAGCATGTTATTTGGTTAATAGGTTCATGAGATTTGTATTCAAGCATGATTATGTTGTTCTTAGTTTTCCATATCATAGGATTGAAATATGTTCATGATATTGTCATGTGGTGTTGCATGTTGTGATAAACTTGTTGATACATGCATACGAATCTAGAAGCATGATATTTTTGGAAATAAATGTTATTTATGCCTGGTTGAATTATTACATAAATCCTTTCATTACAAGTGACATAAGTAAGGGACCATTCCGAACCCAACGGTTTGAGGTCTTCCCTTGCGAGGGGTGAGTGCGGCCTTAAATCTTTGTCCCGGTTCACACCGGGTGGCGACTCCATGTTATTTCGTACTTCCCAACTAGTGCCGCGAGCCTAGGAACGGCGTCGCCCAGGTCCTGTTGTCCCACAGTCTGGCGACTCCACTGGGGATAGAGAATTGGCCCCGAAATATTGACTTGTGATGTTTGGATTTATGTTTTAATTGACCGTGTCTATAGTGGATAAAGTGAGGGTTTAATCAAAGGCATTTTTAGGCTAGGTAATGGTTTGGTGTCCTCCTTCATTCACTACCTTTCTAGAAGGAAAAGCTGTGAAGGCACCTAGATAGCCATCTACTCGTAGCCTATTGTGATAGACTAATTTGGATGACTCGTTGTTTATTCCTGACAACAAGCGATAAGAGCCTAAGAGGCTTGGGTATTTAAGTGAGCCTCGCTCCACCTTCCCTCTGGGGGATATACAACGGGAAATCCATTTGACAGTCCGTCACACACCATAGCTCATTGGCACGTACCTTAGTGTATAAAAAGGGGTGCGCTCACTTGGTTGCTCGAACCCTTGAGTGGGGAGACCTAGTTGTGGGCCATCCTTCGCCGGTGAGAGCCTTTGTCTATACTCTTACTAACCCACCCATAGACCGGGTTGGCTAAAGTAGCAATTATTTCCTTGAATATGTGCTTGTGGACCATCCTCATTTGGATGCAGTTGGACTATTGTCAGAAATGCGGGCTTGTTGGGCCATTTAAACTGGGGCAAGTTCGTACCTTATGACTATTAGGCCAAAAGCTTCTGAAATGTTGATGAGCCATTGTAGAAATTATTGTTATATGTTTGCATTATCTTTCTTTGTGCTTGTTCGGAACATTACCATTTGGATTTAGTTGGACTTCTTGTCATGAGATGTGAACTCGTTGGGCCATTTAAACTGGGACGAGTCCACTCCTATGGCAGTTAGCCCAAAAACTTCTAAAATGATGATGGGCCGATTTGTGTGCAAATTTTAAAGAGTTGATATATTTCTTGCATCACATGTATCACATGCACCTCATGCATACATGCACCATGTTAACTCCCTTCTGATTTAAAAGCCATCATAGATGCATGTTGGTTATGGAAGATGACAGACTTGTCAAAAGACCAAGCAGCCACCAAGAATACTGGCAGAAGACCTAGCTCAATGGGATAGGAAACCCAATCATGCATGCATGCATACACGTAACACATTTTGCATCCCTTTTGTGTTTGTTCTGTTTTGTAATAACAGGTTTCAGAAGAGAAAAAGAGAAAGCGGCAAAGACAAGACAACCAGAATCAGTGACATATGAGTAGTAGTTTTGGGGATGAGTCCCAGGGTCGAGGCCCACATCGTCAGAGTGTTGGAATGAATCCCGGGGTTGAGGCCCATGTCAGCAATTTCAGAAATGAGTCACAGGGGCGAGGCCCGTATCTGTATCAGTCCGGGGGCGAGGCCCATATCAATATCAGTTTAGGGCCGAGGCCCACATCAGCAGAATTTTGGAATGAATCCAGGGAATGAATCCCAGGGCCGAGGCCCACATCAGCAGAATTTTGGAATGAATCCAGGGAATGAATCCCAGGGTCGAGGCCCGCATCAGCAGAATTTTGGAATAAATCCCAGGGTCGAGGCCCACATCAGCAGAATTTTGGAATGAATCCAGGGAATGAATCTCAGGGCCGAGGCCCACATCAGCAGAATTTTGGAATGAATCCAGGGAATGAATCCCAGGGTCGAGGCCCGCATCAACAGAATTTTGGAATGAATCCAGGGCCGAGGCCCACATCAGCATCAATCTGGGGGCGAGGCCCATGTCAGTAGCAGTTGGGGCCGAGGCCCACTTCAACATCAGTTTTGGGGATGAGTCCCAAGGTCGAGGCCCGCATTACATCAGTATCAGCATTGCCGGGTATGGCATTCTGGGGGCGAGGCCCATATTACATCAGATCAGTTCTGCCGAGAATGGCACTCCGAGAATGGAGATTTTGGTCCGAGAATGGACAGTCCAAGAATGGACAGCTCGGGAATGAGCACGCCGAGAATGGCACATCGGGAATAGCACTCCAGGAATGGAGATCGGTTCAGGAATGGACCACAGCGGTGACAGTCCGGGAATGGACTTCATCACATCATATCACAGCAACACTCTGAGAATGGAGATATAGTCCGGGAATGGACAGCTCGAGAATGAGCACGCCGAGAATGGCACTCCGAGAATGGAGATATAGTCCGGGAATGGACAGCTCGAGAATGAGCACGCCGAGAATGGCACTCCGAGAATGGAGATATAGTCCGGGAATGGACAGCTCGAGAATGAGCACGCCGAGAATGGCACTCCAAGAATGGAAGCATAGTTCGAGAATGAACACCTCACAGTAAAGGTTCGGGAATGGACCAACTCACAGCATAGTTCGAGAATGAACACCTCACAGTAACGGTTCGGGAATGGACCACCTCACAGTAACAGTTCGAGAATGAACACCTCGCGGTAACAGTTTGGGAATGGACATCTCATGGTAACAGTTCGAGAATGAACACCTCACAGTAACGGTTCGGGAATGGACCACCTCACAGTAACAGTTCGAGAATGGACACCTCACAGTAACGGTTCGGGAATGGACCACCTCACGATAACAGTTCGGGAATGAACACCTCACTGTAACAGTTCGGGAATGGACATCTCACAGTAACAGTTCATGAATGAACATCTCACAGCAACGGTTCGGGAATGAACCACCTTACAGTAACGGTTCGGGAATGGACCACCTTACGGCAACGGTTCGGGAATGGACCACATCACAACACGGTTCGGGAATAACCAGGGGTCGCAGCACCTCACCACCCAAATCAACTCAACACATGGTAAGTCAAGTGGCAGCTGGCGAGCCAGGTAAGTAGAAATGCATTGCATAACTTTGATAGGATTGTCACTGTTGCACATTACACAAGTCCCATCAAAGTGGGGGCGACTGTAGGCACTGCATTTTTACGCATAAGTCCCTATGATGAGTCTCATTTTGGAGACACTACCTTTTAAGTCACGGAGGTCACGGGAAACGGACATCGGAAGGGGAAATTCAGAATAAACAAGGTTCACTGTTTTCGTTCGTGATACGTTCGTGTTTACGTTCGAACGTCAAACGGATTGCGGGCGTTCGTGCCGCGTTCGAGGAAGCGTTCGAACGGTGTCGGTAATTCTGGTTTTGCTGCTAGCCTCACATCCAGCCCAATTAGCCCCCCAAAGCCCATAAAACACATCCCAATTAAATAAATAAATATTAATTAAAACATTAACTAAATAATATAATAATTAAATTAATTAAATGATTAAAATAAACAATTACCAACTTAAACTAAAATCATGCCTAAAATAAACAAATCACACACTAAATCAAAATATAATCATACCAAGTTAAAATCAATCAACCAATTATATTCCCAATCTAATAAGATTATTCCCAAATCTAAAATATTGTATTCCTAATCCAAGCCTATCAAATATTCAACCTTCCCTATCTAGCCAAGATTTGTCCCCCCTCAATCTTTGACTTCCCTTAACCAACCAAATCAAATCCTTTGACTTCCCTTAACCAAACCAAATCAAATCCTTTCCTTGTCAAACCTAACCCTTTGCCTATAAAAAGAACCCTTCACCAACCTTCCCAACTAGCTAGCTAGCCCCTAACTCATACACAACACACATAAAAATTACAGGAGGAACACATCCAAGAAAACAATAAGCAAAAGATAAAGAGGAAAAGGCAGCGAAACCACAAGGAAATAATAGCAAAAGATAACGAACGAGAACAGTGAACCAGTGAACCAGGAGAGTTGCGGAGCACCCCCCCTTCCGACGATCGTGTACCGTACATCCGAGAGATGATTTAAAAGGTTAGACCTGAGGGTACCTTTTCATTAGTTTATATTCGTTTTATTATTATTATTATTGCATTCTATTCGCATGAGAGTCGTTTATGGAAGCATGTTGTGGCTTGAATGAAATGGAAGAGTGTCGTCTCTTGTGGTATATATGATGGAAACCCAGACGTAAATTCCGTAGCCGAATCCGAATGGACGGTAGTGCGGTCTGTACATGGGACACAACTCCACGTACCACTTGAGTAAACGGCACATTCTCTTGTTTTGCGTTGCTTTTATGTATTTATTTTTGTCATTTAAATTCTGCATGTTGCTTATTTATGCATGACTCAATCGAGCGCATGGGCTTAGTAAGTGCGATGTGAGATCCCCTATGGGGAGGGGTTAAAGCCCTTTACCACGATGCTTTGCCGCGCCGGTTGATGTGTGTTCGATTGGATGCAAAACACGTTCAATCGGACATACTTAGGATATTATGATTGTCTTTGTGTTTGTATGCATGATGTGATGTGACGCGCATGGGTTTAGTATGTTGGTCTAAAGGTCATCTCTTTGAGAGATCAAGAGCCCTCATAAGGCCACCTTTACGGCAGTACTTCGCCGCGCCCCCCCCCTTTATTTGATGTTTATGCATTTTTGCCCATTTCATGCATCAGGTCCGTGTCCGTTCGAACGCGTTCACGAACGCAATTCGAACGCGCATACATTTCGCCTTATCATGCATCAGGTCTCATTTCCGTTCGAACGCGTTAACAAACGCCATACGAACGTGAGCATTCTGTTTCATTTCCGTTCGAACGCGTTAACAAACGCCATACGAACGTGAACATTATGTTCCATTTCCGTTCGAACGCGTTTACGAACGCTACTCGAACGCGAGCATTCTGTCTCATTTCCGTTCGAACGCGTTTACGAACGCCAAACCAACGCGCACACACTGAACCGAGTCTGTCTTATCATATTCATGCGTAATTGCCTCTTGGTTGATCTTTCTTGTGTTATATAGCCAACTGTATTATTTGTATTCAAGCATGATTAGGTTGCTAGCATGTTATTTGGTTAATAGGTTCATGAGATTTGTATTCAAGCATGATTATGTTGTTCTTAGTTTTCCATATCATAGGATTGAAATATGTTCATGATATTGTCATGTGGTGTTGCATGTTGTGATAAACTTGTTGATACATGCATACGAATCTAGAAGCATGATATTTTTGGAAATAAATGTTATTTATGCCTGGTTGAATTATTACATAAATCCTTTCATTACAAGTGACATAAGTAAGGGACCATTCCGAACCCAACGGTTTGAGGTCTTCCCTTGCGAGGGGTGAGTGCGGCCTTAAATCTTTGTCCCGGTTCACACCGGGTGGCGACTCCATGTTATTTCGTACTTCCCAACTAGTGCCGCGAGCCTAGGAACGGCGTCGCCCAGGTCCTGTTGTCCCACAGTAGGATATCGAATTATTATCCATACCGGTTGTATATTGATACTGGACAAATTCAAGTGAAAGTGGAAATCCTGAACGTGCCAAAGCTGTCAGGACTACATCGGTAGCTTGAATTTGTCATTGACAAGTGTAGCCTTGATACGCCTCCTTGTGAACGTGCCAAAGCTGTCACAACGAGAAACGGTCATGACCAAAATCAGGAGTCACTGGTGAGTGATTGACAAAAAGTTGTCTACCTAATGAATATACGTAGGCGAGATCGTGCCAAAGCTGTGAGTCGAAATATATTCATGGGATCCTACTCACTATGGAATTCGATTTAATTATTGAATTCCCGTTATCCGTTTGGGATTACAGTATTACGTAAAGTAGTGGGAGACACTTCTGAGTTTAAAATCCATAACTTAAGCAGTGTGTAATTTTATGGAAAATACTGTTAGTGTTCATAGAACATGCCAAGATCGTCTAAGAGTGATTCGTGTGTGAATTATCAAGAGAGTTACGAAATACTCACATTGATTGGTTGAGGAGATTCCAAATAATTACTTCTTTGTTGAATGTGTTGGAAGCTTGGGAGCTTGAAATCGAGTTCCAAACTCTCGGGTGAGTTTCCCTATCACCATGATTCACTCTTTGTAAGTGCTAGCTTGGAACAAATTGAAAGAAAAATTTTCTCCTCCAAGGAGTAAAGTTTCTGCCATAGAGAGAAATGGGAGAGAGATGAAGACTTTGTGTTTTGTTTTTCCAAAAACAATTACCAAATTCCTTTTTCCAAAAAGTGTATATACTTTTCCAAAAAGTAATTACAAAGTGTGTTGGAGAAGTTAGCTTTAAAGCTCCCAACCACTTCCATCACCAAAAAGGTGACTAATGATGTAAGTTGGTGGGCCCCACTTTAAATTCAAAATTCAAGTAGTTCGCTCAACACACTTCGGGCTCAGGTTCGCTTAATCCGATTAAATGAATTTTCCTTCGCGACATAATTAAATCCCATTTAATTAAATAATAATGTCTCGCAAAATTATTATGTAAGTCGCTTACGAATTAATTCTAAATTAATTCGTTAGCTTGAATTAAAATCTAATTTTAATTCCTCTTTGAAATCCGATTTCATTTAATATATCTAATATATTATTTTAGCCCAATTAAATAAATTAAATAGAAAAATCCAATTTAACTATTAAATTTATTTTACCGATTAATTCCAAATTAATCGCGTTCTCTCATTCCGACGAATTTAATCCCAGATAAATTCTCGACGTAATTAATCGCAGATTAATTTTTTCTCTTTTAATTAATCCCAGATTAATTTATTGCCGTAATTAATCCTAGATTAATTTTCTCTCTCATAATTAATTCCCAGATTAATTATCTGTTCGAGTCAAATCTCAACGGTGAATCTTCGGGAAGCGACCCAAGAGATCCCTGGATATGTTGGCAATAAATACGGTCATTGGACTATCCGAATACGTGCATACCCGGTACCACATTCTCACTGATTTACAAGACATGGTTGGCTTCTAGCAAAACACTGTGCCTACCCAATTCTCTAGAAATATTCTTTAAAGGAATATGTAATCTTTGTCAGGCGTAGTATACGTAGTATTGCGTATTACGATCCATTATCGAAATGTCACATGCTAGGCCTGGGGCTGGAATTGTGTATGCCCCATACGAAGCATATATCGGATCTCTGGTAACTAGTCTCTATAATCGAATAATCATGACCTTGTCATATTATCCCGATAGCTGCAGCATACAAGAGCACCAGTTCCGTATCCTGCATGATCATCATCTTCATATGAATGAAGTGATACTTCCATCTTGACATCACATCCAATACACTACGATTCTTAGTATACCCAGAAGAGGCGTACACAGAACCTGTTAAAGCCCCGAACGACGAAAATCAAAGTATACTGATTGTCGAAAGTATTAGCGATGCAAGTCTCAGGTTAAGACCAAATACACCTACCCTGATTCGGACTCCCATAGACACATAGTCATACTACCAATGAGATTCTGAGGGGTCTATCCAGAGCGAAGCTGTTTCTGTACCATCGGTAAACAGAACCTCATATTACACTTGCATGAGTATCCAATACCCAAATATATGAGAACTATGTCGTTATGCCTCCATAATGCGCACAAGTGCAATACTAGCCTATTCCGCATTATCGATGTCCAGTCTCGATAATACTACGACTAGGGATATTTAATAATTAAACCTTAGTGGAATAATATTGTCTCATATCTTATTAATCCGGTACTAATCATATGGACTTTTATTATTTATATATCCCGGTAATCCAATTACAAATGATAAAAGAGCAATTTCCTTTGTCACATAGTTAATTTGTACAACAACGCCATGTTCTGTACAAATAGTGATGTTATGGGTCATAATTGTCCAACAATCTCCCACTTGGCCTATAGCCAATCACTCAAGTGTCCTACACCGAAACTATGTACGGGTCGCTCAAACTTCTGCTGAGAAACAGCTTTCGTCAGCGGATGTGCAATGTTATCATCTGATGCGATTTATTTGATCATCACATCGCCACGATGTATGATCGAATGAATCAGATGAATTAGTCGAAGTATATACTTGGATCATTGATGAGACCGTGGTTCCTTAGCCTGTGCTGTAGCCTAGCTCAACTGCTAACAGAAATACTCCTAATCCAATTAGGATTATATAGATCCAAAATGCTTATATTGCTGCCTCAACTGCAACAATATTCCGTTTTTGTTATTTATTCGGCAACAATATCTTGCTTGGAAGATTTCCAGCTCTATATTCCGTTATTCAAACTAAATATGTACCCTTATTGCGACTTAAAGTTGTCTTTGTCGGTTTGGAAACTTACAGCGGTGAACCTAGTCACCTCAAGTTCTCATTTCCCCATATTTTCTGAAAACATCCTTAGTTCATCCAAGACACTCAAGGATGTTCTTTAGATCAATCCAGTGACCATCACCTGGATTGGTCTTATAGCGTCTACATATGCTCAAAGCATATGAGACATCGGATCACATATATTTCAAAAATATACGAGCTCTGGGAGGGTTGTCAGCAGTTTTCTAGATCTATCTCAGTAGATCTTTTATTCCTATAATAAAGTCTGCTTCTCCCAGGTATACTATGGAGAATTTTAATGAAAGCCATGCTTTCACCGATTATTTTATTGGAATGTTATTGCTAAGAAGCAATACATCATCAACTTATAGGACATTCATTGTCAGTGCGCTCCCAATAACCTTCTTATATACACAAGAATCATATTCGTTTTGAATGAAATCATATACCATTATGATCTCATCAAAATGTTGGTTCCAAGAACAGAATGCTTGCTTCAATCCATAAATGGATCGATTTAACTTGCAAACCTTGTTTGCATGTTTTGGCACGACAAAACTGTCAGGATGTTGTAAACATCCTCCAAAATATTTCCGTGAAGGAAAGCGGATTTGGCGTCCAGCTGTCATATTTCATAAACAAAATATGCAGCATTAGCAAGCATTATCCAAATGGATTTAATCATGGCAACAAGTGAAAAAAATTTCGTCGTAGTCGATACTATGTCGTTGACGATATCATTTCTATACAAGCCTAGCTGTGTACATTTGTATGTTGCCATCCATGTATGTCTTCCTTGAAGACACATTTAGTACCAATAGGCACACTGCCTTCTAGTACATCAACCCGTGTCCAAACTTAGTTGGTATACATGGAATCCATTTCGGACTTCATGGCACTTTGCCATAAAATGAGTCGATACCTCGTATCACTTCCTCATACGTAGCCGGTTCGTCTTCCTCAATAAGATTGATATCTACATGAGGTGAGATCAGAAACCCATACCTCCCAGGTTCTTTTCTGACTCTCTCCGACCTACGCGGTTCTTGTGTATTTGAAGATTATTGGTACAGTTTCATCTCTGATGAACTGTTGGTGTTCCGTGAGGATTAGGTGACTAGAACAGTATTACTCCGATTTTCATCGAGTTTTACTTTCCTCCCACTTACTACTGCATGTAGGTATTCCTCTTAGGAAAACCGCATGGAGAACAAAAATTACATTGTTCTCTTGTGAGTTGTATAAGGTACTATACTTTGGTTTCCCTAGGACAACCTACAAACAGACACTTATCCTATTTGGGTTCTAGTTTGGTACCATCCAAACATTTAGCGTATGCCCAGCATTCCCAAATCTTCAGGAATGAGAAACTCAGTTTCTTTCCTGTTCATATCTAATATGAAGTATGTCTAACATATTTTTATGGAACCTTATTCAAAATTAGTATTGCACTGTTTAATGTGTATTCTCAAAAGGAAATTGGTAGCTCAGAGCGACTCATCATTAACCTTACCATGTCCAACAAAGTTCGGTTTCTCTGTTCGGACACACCGTCAAATTGAGGTGTCCCGGGAGGAGTCCACTGTGAAAGAATACCATACTCTTTCAAGTAATCTTGAAACTCATATGTTTAAGTATTTTACAATATGGTCCGACCGTAATGTTTTTAATACTTTTATCGGTTTGTTTTCTTACTTCGTGTCGAAACCTTTTGAATTACTCAAAAGTTTCCGACTTGTGTTTCATAAGATACACATAACCGTAATGCGATGCCACTTCCGTAAATGTTACGAAGTATTCAAATCCACCTCTAGCCTAGCTAGACATGGGCCCACTTACGTCACTATGAACGAGGGATAACAGATCAGTGGCACTTGCACTTTTACCTAGTAAAAGGTATTCTAGGCATTTTGCCTAATAAACTAGATTCCTAGACATCATTTGAATTAGAATCAAATCCGTCCTAGTATCCACTCTTCGAAAATGTGGATATACGAATCTTGTTAATGTGTCCCAGACAACAATGCCAATTTTAAGTCTCAACAGATTTATTCAGTTTGAGCTTTTGTTTGTCATATTATATGTTTGAGATTCATTTAATGTGCTTATCTAATGTGCTTATCTCAATATCATCTTTATAAACAAAACACTTTGTGTTCTGAAATACAAAGGTATACCCGCAACAGGTTAAACTAGATACAGAGATAATTTTCCTAGTCAAACTAGATACATTATAACAGTTTCCTAATTTAAGTACATGCCCAAATGACAGTTCCAAAACTTAGGTTTCTACGGCCAAAACAGCGACTCTCGTCTGAAGCCAGTCTCCTGCTAATCAGCACACCCGCACATCAGTACATATATTTATGTACCACATCCAGTATCTAAAATCCAATTTTAAAACCAGCAGTGGACATGTTTATAACAAACATACATGAAGTCGGAGCCTTGCCCGCCTTCACTTCCTTCATGTCTACCTTGTCCATACGGCAGTCACGCTTCCAGTGACCCATTTGCCATAGTTTAGGCAGACATCTTGGGATATGTCCTTTGTCTTCCCAGAAGACTGTGACGATTTAGCCTTGCCATTTTTTTTCACACCCCCAGAAGCCTTCGGCCAAGCCTTGGCCTTCTGGGATGTCGAAGTAAGATGCGCCTTGTGCTTCTTGCCCTTTTGTAAGCTCTGGCTCTGTCTCATTGAGCATATCCATTAACTCTCCAAGAGTTTTCTTATTGCAATTAATATTTATAAGATCTAAGAATAGATCTATAAAGATCCTTCGATTTCAATATCATACTATAAGGATCTAATCCTTAGTTGTGACGAAGAAATTAAGGAGTCATTGCGGCAAGCATAACAGATTGAGCACTAAAGTTATCATCATCATAAGTCTTCCAAAGCTCATGCTCCACTATTTGCTCAACTCCGGGCTCAGGCCCGAGATGTCACTCTATTAAATAAAGTAACTTCTCGGCTCCGAGGACTATCCTGAGATTCTATTCCCAATTTGAAAATTGAAGCCGCTTAAAAATATTTTCACCCAGGATTATGTTTTAAACACTAATCTTTCAGTTATCTTGATTCCAATAGTCCAACTATCCAATCAACGATTTCGGGTACAATCGAATATAATGATTACTATAGTCTAACTATATAATCAACTACTATTTGATTGGTTAAATTCAAATATATTGATTACTATAATCCAATTATATAATCAACTATAAATGAAGTAGTTTGAATACAGTCTAACTGTTTAATTAAAACAACAATTGAATATTAGTCCAACTAATATATTTATTTTTTTTTTATGACGAAAAATGAAATGAGCGCGTATTGGCAAGTATCTAAAAGAAATTACAAATTTAATACTTGCCTCCCACTATCTTTCGGCGAGCCTCTAACCCTCTGTGGAGTTCTCGGGAAACCTAGTTTCCTAGTGGGCTAGGATCCCGTTAAATAACACACAACATTGACTTTGGCCAACAAATTGTATGAAACTTAACTAGGTAGATCTCTAATATCAATTGGATCCCATCCAATTCCTAGATCCAGTAGGTGGACATCCAAGTTCGAAACATATATCCAATATATGCCAATATATCCGATATATTCCCTAACCTTTTTCCTCTGAATCAACTAAGCCTTGGCTTTGGCTCAACAAGCTTAATGAAACCAGTTAAGCGTGACCTATTGACAGTGGGAAAGCTTCGTAATTGAGGCCGATGAACAAGAAGTGATCTTGACTTTGGCCAACAAATCACAACTTGCCCAAGACGTACGATATGGAACAAAGCTTTTGTGATTCAAACACATCCGCGATGGACAAAGGTCTTGACTTTGGCCAACAAACCAATGCCAATCTTTGATTTGGCAACCAATTTATTATCTTTAATTAGGTCTCATCATACACCCTTAAGCATGCATTCTAAAAGCATAATAAGGCGCGAATCAAATTTAATAATGATATGCGGATGTATATACAACAAACTTGTTCCTAAAACAAATCTCTCCATTTCCTCTCTCCCGCTAGCACTATTCATACTTCTACCCAATTACTTAATACTTCTAAAGAAACCTCATTAACATTGAGGAGAATTGGTGAGAAGAGAAATACAATGAGATAAGGAGATAATAGGTTGGACACAAATGTTCAATTTAATAAATTCTAAATTTATTACAACAATTTCCAAAATTGCCCTCACCCTTCTAATATCCATTCGATATACATTATTCTTACATACATCCAAGTATTCACACAAAGCATGTTATCAATCAATCTAATCCAATTAATTAATTTTAAATCCAATTTAAATTGTATCCAATACTAATTAATATTTAATTCCAAATTAAATAATTACACTTTCAATAGTGCCTTTTAGACTTGGATTCCAAATCCAATCCTATTGGGTCTCAAAGGCTCAATTAGTATCCAATACTATTCAATTAAAGTCCAATGGGCTTTCAATTAATTCTTTAGGCATGAGCTTTGGCAATTATGGGTCAAACCCAAGATGCCAAGGCCCAATTAGGAATCACCCTATGCCAAAAATCAATTTAGGCCCATTAGACCCAATTAAAATTTTAAAGGCCCAATTATCATATTTGGACTTTATGGAAATGGTTTTAGGCCCAATTGGATCCAACCAATTATCCTAAATCAAACTTGGCCCAACCAAGCTCATTAAGCCCAAATACAATAAATTAAATTAACTCATTATTCCAAATTACAAATTAATTCAATTCAAGTTTAATTACCATAATTAATTAATTAATCTAATCCTTCCAAAACACTAATTAATTCAATTAATCATGCTCTACATTTCCAATTCATGTCCAACACAAATTGAAGCAAAATCAATCTATTACATGTTTCACACTCCATGGCAATCATCATGAAATAACATCCAATTTTTGATTTCAATCTAATTAAAATAACAATCAATATTCATTTCATGCTTTTAACATATCCAATTTGTCAAAATTCAAAAATCACCATGAGCATTTTAAAGGGTTCCATTCGGCCATGGCTCAAGAATTGGGATCCAATCAATTTTTCTCAATTCTTTTGATGCAAAAATCCAATTCATCATCATCCAACCACAACCAAACAACCAATTTAGGAAAATCAAGCTCCAAACACAAAAATCCCAAATTAAAGTCATAAACCCTATAATTCCAAATCAAACTTAGATCGCTCTGATACCAATTGTTAGTGTTCCTAGAACATGCCAAGATCGTCTAAGAGTAAATCATGTGTTAATTATCAAGAGAGTTGCAGAATACTCACATTAATTGGTTGAGGAGATTCCAATAATTCCTTCTTTGTTGGATGTGTTGGAAGCTTCGGAGCTTGAAATCGAGTTCCAAACTCTCGGGTGAGTTTCCCTATCACCTTGATTCACTCCTTGTAAGTGCTAGCTTGGAACAAATTGAAAGAAAAATTTTCTCCTGCAAGGAGTAAAGTTTCGGCCATAGAGAGAAATGGGAGAGAGATGAAGACTTTGTGTTTTATTTTTCCAAAAACAATTACCAAATTCCTTTTCCAAAAAGTGTATATACTTTTCCAAAAAGTAATTACAAAGTGTGTCGGACAAGTTAGCTTTAAAGCTCCCAACCACTTCCATCACCAAAAAGGTGACTAGTGATGTAAGTTGGTGGACCCCACTTTAAATTCAAAATTCAAGTGGTTCGCTCAACACACTTCGGGCTCAGGTTCGCTTAATCCGATTAAACGAATTTTCCTTCGCGACATAATTAAATGCAATTTAATTAAATAATAGTGCCTCGCAAAATTATTATGTAAGTCCCTTACGAATTAATTCGTTAGCTTGAATTAAAATCTAATTTTAATTCCGTTTTGAAATCCGATTTCATTTAATATATCTAATATATTATTTTAGCCCAATTAAATAAATTAAATAGAAAAATCCAATTTAACTATTAAATTTATTTTACCGATTAATTCCAAATTAATCACATTCTCTCCTCTCGACGAATTTAATCCCAGATAAATTCTTGACGCAATTAATCCCAGATTAATTTTCTCTCTCATAATTAATTCCCAGATTAATTATCTGTTCGAGTCAAATCTCAACGGTGAATCTTCGGGAAGCGACCCAAGAGATCCCTGGATATGTTGGCAGTAAATACGGTCATCGGACTATCCGAATACGTGCATACCCGGTACCACGTTCTCACTGATTTACAAGATATGGTTGGCTTCTAGAAAAGCACCGTGCCTACCCAATTCTCCAGAAATATTCTTTAAAAGAATATGTAATCTTTGTCAGGCGTAGTATACGTAGTATTGCGTATTACGATCCAGTATCGAAATGTCACATGCTAGACCTGGGGCTGGAATTGTGTATGCCCCGTACGAAGCATATATCGGATCTCTGGTAACTAGTATCTATAATCGAATAATCATGACATTGTCATATTATCCCGATAGCTGCATCATATAAGAGTACCGGTTCCGTATCCTGCGTGATCATCATCTCCATATGACTGAAGTGATACTTCCATCTTGACATCAAATCCAATACACTACGATTCTCAGTATACCCAGAAGAGGCGTACACAGAACCTGTTAAAGCCCCAGACGACCAAAACCAAAGTATACTGATTGTCGCAAGTATTAGCGATGCAAGTCTCAGGTTAAGACCAAATACACCTACCCTGATACGGACTCCCATAGACACATAGTCATACTACCAATGGGATTCTGATGGGTCTATCCAGAGCGAAGCTGTTTCTGTACCATCAGTAAACAGAACCTCCTATTACACTTCCATGAGTATCCAATACCCAAATATATGAGAACTATGATGTTATGCCTCCATAATACGCACAAGTGCAATACTAGTCTATTCTGAATTATCGATGTCCAGTCTCGATAATACTACGACTAGGGATATTTAATGATTAAACCTTAGTGGATTAATATTGTCTCATATCTTATTAATCTGGTACTAATCATATGGACTTTTATTATTTATATATCCCGGTAATCCAATTACAAATGATAAAAGAGCAATTTCCTTTGTCACATAGTTAATTTGTACAACAACGCCATGTTCTGTACAAATAGTGATGCTATTGGTCATAATTGTCCAACAAATACCGCTTTCATTTTCCTGAATTCTATATTATTTATAGATTTATACTTCTTATCCACTGCATGCTTATTACTTGAATACGTTTTCTGACTTTACTTATGGTTGCGTAATTCTAGAATAGGTTCTAGAAAGACAGTAGACAAAGATATTGTTAGATTATTTCAAACCATCGGGAACCGTTGTTCCAATTTTCTTGTAAATCAAGATGGTTTGTGACTTAGTTACTAAGTCACGATTAGGTACTCTAAATAGATATCTTTTAGGATAATAATCTTGAAGGAATAGGTTCTTATGCAATAAGAATTGACACGAACTAGTTCATGTCTCGAGATTCTTGACTGGTATTAAGAAAACACATTTAGTATTTGTTTATCTTATAATGACATTTCTTGGCTTTTAGTGACTTTTAGAAGTCACGTGTTTGACACAATTTGCTAATCAATTATTTGTAATTGTTGTGAATAATTGAACGCAAATTATAAAGCATAAGAAATGAGATGTGTATAGTTGTGTATAGAGAATATCGATTCTCACAATACGACAACTATAGGTATTGGATACCAGATCTCCCGTCTAGTTGTTTAAAATAATGTTAATAACTGTTTTGATATTTGATATCAGAACTTGTGACAATTGGATAGTTACTTGTTCTATATAAACAATTGTTACATATTTTAATATGACTAGTAGTGTTATTGATGAAAGATGAACATTAAGAAAAATATTCGGTAAAATATATAATTTAGAACTGTGCTTTATGAGATTTTATCATAAAAACGTTAGATGATAAATCTGTATGGTAAAAGATGGTCTGATACAATATCACACCACATATCCTTATCCATTTAATGAATATTGTATTCAGGATCTGATTAAATCTCATTTAACCAATAATCGTCATTGGACCACAAATTTATTAAACTAATACTTTGGAAGTATGTAGTTTAATGAATTATAAATTGTCATGGATAGTTTTCTTTACTCCGTAACTTTGTTAAAGAATTGTCATGACTTAGTTGCGTGTTTCTATTCGAGAACATGTTGAACGTCTTGAATTGTTCAAGAACTTTCAATATGTTTCTGATGAAACGCGGATAGAATATTTTGAATGGTTCAAAGATATTCTATTTGTAGTGTTTAAAACTATATCTTCAAAATTCATAGTGAATCTTTGAATTGTTCAAAGATATTTGATATGATCAAACATATGAATTTAAGGCAATTAGTTCTAAAGTTATTTAATGAATATGATTCTTACTCAATATTAAACTTCCATGATTCAATTTTGATGGAATTGGTCAGTGGGAGTAACCGAATCTTATATGATTTGATTTGTTGATATTGAGTGTTACCGAATTGGTTTTCAATACTCTTAAGGTTATGCTCCAGTAATACTAATTCATCTCTTTAATTAAGGTTTCATTCCTTCCTACAGTTACATATATGATATGTATATTAGAAAATTTGAATTTTGAAAAGTTTGAGATTTGAAACTTTCTTTTGTATAATTGTTATATAATTGAAAGTACTTGCGCCTCGGAGGTTCGAGTGAAAGGTTTATCATTTATTCTATTTAATAGAATATTGTATTCTATTTGATAGAATATCTTTTCTACGATCCCGAGTAATAAAATTATTTTGTTACTTGGTGCTTGACATTGGATGTTAACGATTGCAGAAAAAATTTGACTTATTGAAGTCAAATGTGAGAATGATAAACTATAAGTGGAACTACGTAATTAATAAGATGAAAATACCCTTAGAAAACTTCCGTATAAGTACAATAGGATGTCAGAATCATTTACAAAGTATTCGATACTTAATGATTCTGTTGTTTTCTTATTGAAGAAAATTATCCTATAACTTATAGTGGGAGCGATATTTGATATCGATTTCGTAAAATTACCATTGAACCGTAGATCTAAGATTGTTCATGGCTTACTACGATCAAGTTTTGAACTTGATTAGTCTTTCGTTATGAATAGTTCATAAAATGTCTAAATTATTTACGTAGCAAAAAGCAAAGTGAGCTTGATAAAGGTTTTACCTTTATAGTATAACGGTGAGAAAAGTTATACTCAGTAGTTTATTGTAGATTCTGAGAAAACTTGTCTCAAGTCGCACTGATTGAACAATTAAAGATCTGTTAATTAATGTTGATATTAAACTATATTTTAGCTAAAGAATGCAAAATGGCGTTCTTGAGTGATTTCTTTGAATGAGAAATCCGTTGTGTTTTCTTTGTTTGGAGAGTTCATTCTGGAATGGCCCTAGAGTTTGTATTCTGCTAAGATCACAGTTTGATATACTAGCTTATAGAGCCTATTGTAGACTCAAATAAGCTTTCCGAAAATATGTGTTCTATGATTTTGATATCAGTCATATTGACTAGTTTTATCGAAGCACAGAGATTACATTTTTGGTAGTAGGGTCAGTGGGAGCGTACAAATTTCTTTCTAGTACTATATATCCTAAGTCTTCTTTTCTCCGTTGATGCAGTGAGAGTAGTCTTTGATATATCTGATATAAAGTTTTATATAAGCTATAAAACAAGAGACTTGTGAAGATACTGTCATTAGTCGCATATTATATATGCTCTAATAAAAGACACAATAAGACTATTTGTATGATAGTTGGTGCAACTGTTTGACAGTTAACGTGTCTTTTATATATATAGTATTCATCTTTCGTAAAGGATGATTCCTTTGTCGAAAGAAATATTGATTAGAATGTCTAGTCAATATTATGTATCATAGGATGATGGCATAATGAATACTATATTATGTGCGATTAAAGATATCAATTTAATTGTAATTGTTACGAGTTATTTTGATATGCTTCAGACCATATGATGGATCATTAAACATGTTCTTTGAGATATTAAGAATAAGTTTTTTATTCATGGAGAGTTTAGTCTGCAACCATAAGGTCAGATTAGTTTTGAGTCTAATTATGATGTTAGATGGTCTATGTCATATAAAAGTCAGAAAAGATACAGTGAGAGTGTCACCGTTGATTCTACTAAACTAATGGAATCAGTTGTAACTTATGAAGTATTGACTAAAGAAGTTGCAAAGTGACGTCAATAAATTAGAAGTTTTCATATTAGTGTAGTGTTTGCGGTTGTCTTATAGTATTTGGATTTGATTTCTAAATACATAGACAACTTAGTAGATATAGCACAATACTGATATAGCGTCTGAGTCATATTGATATGGAATTTGGATTCTACAAAATATGAATGATGTTGTCTAAGGTAAACGGTTGGGTTTGTTGGACAGACTCGATTTATTAAAGCAGGCTTACTTGTTGTTGCCTACCTCTTGAGTGTTGGTGAGCTCTTGAGGGCCATGAGTATGCTATACACATTAAGATGTGTATAGGATACCGTGGATTGACACTAGAGCAAGTATGAGAAATTATTAGGGTTGGTGCTCAGAGTGCCAATCCAGATCGTATTTATGTCCGATTCATAAATACAAATAATTCTATTTTCCATAATATTACTGATTTTAAGTGGCAACACTCTTGTCTTTTATACATTTATTCGATCTAATTATGATTAGATATCTGATTATGATTAGATCGAAACTAAATCTGGTTTAGTGATACGTGTATATTAGACAAATACCCTAGGATTTACAATGTAGTGCGCAACTACAACGTAGTTTGTAATTGACATTAGGAAGCGCACTATAAGATATATATCCTTAAATAAAGTTCCTGGTCAAGATTTACTAACACGGGTCGGTTAGTAAAATCTGTTGAGACCAGTACATGTCATATATCGTGACTTGGTCCGATGGTTTATCCCAGTGAACCATGAGTCTCGGGAGACTCGTATGGACATTTGGTGTTTATTTGATAAGACACTGAACGACTCACTGAAGATTTCCTAATATTTGGTACACCAACGTCAATAGGAATTTTCACGAGTTGAGCGAGAATAGTGGTCCTTCGACTTGAGATACCACAATGGGATATATGAGTTATCCTCCACACTTTGATGGCAGTCACGTCACCGATCTATTTAGATCAGACATCCGCCTGTTCGTTGGGTGTGGACTGATGCTCATGATATCTAGTGCGTATCAAGAGAGGATCTGTCAGTCTTGTGTACATGACATAGACATCTGCACGTGGTATAACTTCGGAAATAAGTTCTGAGTGTTATTTAGAGATCGAAAATTGAAAGTTGACTATATCATACCGTACGGATTTGACGTTCTCATCTATATCCCATGTATAATATGGATAGCCAATGACGGAGGGATTATACGTATGCAATGACCTCGACTTGCATAGTTTAGCGAGATTATCTGTGATCGTCATAATCCATGAGTGGGTGGATTATGGACACGAAATTGGATTACGTGACGGATAAACCTAAACTTAGAGAGTCTCGCAATATGAAGTGTACTCGTTGAGCAATTGGGCAACTCGATATGAATAATACAGATTATTCATAATACTTTACCGGATTAAATGAGTTAATTCGGATCGTTTAATCAGTTAAACGATAACACATGCTTTAAGGGATTTTGTCCGATAATAATTATTGTGTATTTGTATATGATACATAATATGATTAGATACACATTAATTATTCGTCAAATGAGATTTTGACACATGCCATAAATATATGTATTTGTTATTTATTGTAAATAAATAAATAAATATATAATAATAATTACATTAATTAATTATTTGGATATTTAATTGTTAAATATTTGAATTGTTAATTAATAATCTTTTTCCATAAATGTTATGGAATTTGTCCAATTATTATTGGTCAACATGGCATGTTTTAATTACACTTTATTTGTCCAAATTTGATTTGTTATTATAAAATGTAAATGGATTTAATTTGATTAAAATTCAAAATGACAAAATTGCCCCTACCTTACCCAAAAGTCGGTCATGAAGAGATTAAAAGGGAAAATTATTTTCTCTTTCTTCTCCAAGACACCATGACCGAATACATCACAAAGAAAAGCTCCAAGAATGGTTTCAAGAAATCATGAAGAAAATGAAGAGAAAAATCAAGAAAAGCTTAGGAAAAATTAAAGATTAAAGGTAATCTTCAATCCCCTTAAGCTTGAAAACTTGTTTCATGTTCTTGATTCTTTCTAGTTTGATTCTAGGGTTTCTTCCTTTTATAAATTTGGGGCTTTTGTTGTTGGATGGTGAATTGGAAGTGTTTAAGCATGTGCAAATGTATATTGAACTAGATTATAGTAATTTGAGTTCAATTTGTTGTTGGACAACCTTGTTGCCATTCTAGAGTGTGATAGCCACTCTTATTATGCCTAGAATTGTTCTAGAGTTTTTCATGTGTGGTGACTTTGAATTGGTGTTTTGATTAATTGATTTAATCTTGAAAAAATGGATTTAAAGCATGAAAAATCATTAATTTGTGTTTTGGATCAGATCTGAAAAATTCAGTGCATATATTGATGTATTTGATGTTATATTAATGTATTGTATGTGTTTTGGGAGTTGGAACAATTGCCGGAAATTGTTTCCGAGTTGAAATAAGCGAAAACGGCCAAAAACGAGGTTACCAGGTGACTTTTGAGTCAACCGGGTGACGGCTGCCCAAACAGTGAATCTGTCACTGTTTGGGTAGCCCATGAACTGCCCTGGCACTATTGGGGCTGACCTGGGCAGTCCCCATAAGTGTCGAGTGGTCGGTTTGGTCAAAAACGCGTTTTGCGTCATTTTGCGGAAAAACAGTTTTCCTAAAAGTTTCACAACGTTTCAACCTTATTTATGTTGATATTTGATATGGAATAAATAAGTTTAGGTGAAATATAAATAAATTATTCATATTAGATATTGAATAATTTATTCGGTAATTTGAAAAAAATTTAAATACGATTTCGCCCGAACCGCGCTTCCGCTGCGCCCTTCGCCCAAATCCCCAACAGGATGGGGGAAGCCCCTGCTGTCGTTTAGAGCGACGACAGGGGCTTCAAAAAACCAAAACTAGGGATAATAATATGGCCATGTAAAAAAGGATGTTAACGTTGTCAGCAAGAAACGACTTTGACAACAGAGACCCATGTAAAAAAGGATGTTAACTGTGTCCCTATTAGTGATACTTTTAAAACCTAGGGACCCAGATGTTATAATACTATTTCATTTTTATGTGTCCGCTGTCTTGCTTCTGATCCAAACACTTCTCTCTCTCTGGTAGCAGTACAATGAACAGAATCTCAAATTTCTCTGTAATTTAAGGTAGTGCTTCAAGTTTCTTCGTCTTTGTTATATTTTGTTATAAATATTTGAAATTGCACTTCATTGCATTGTATCTTGTTCCTGAACTTCATCCAATTTGTTTTGCATCACACTGGGTCTGTTCATAATTCTGCATTAATTGCCATGCTAAATTATTTCATAATTCTGATATTTTAGACTGTTATCACACGTGGAACGCAATTATGAACGAAGGCCGACTCTGGGAGTTGTTCTTGCATTCTTATCTAGGAATTTGGGGAAAAAAAATCTGGTGATCCAATGAATGTTGGAGGAACTCTAAATTTAGAGATTTTATAATTAGCATGAGCTTCACTGGTTATGGCCTCATAATTGTCAATCTTAACAAGGTTTCAGGTTTAAGCAATAGTAGGATAGAAGATTTGTTGTCCCAAGGGGTGTGATTGCCAGGTCTTGAGTTCGAGTCCAGAGATGCATTTTTTATAAGAGTCTGTCGGGTGGTTTGGCGGCGGGACGTTTCAAAAAAAAAAAGATAGAAGATTTGCACACCAAAAATTTTGTAAATTATAGTATTAATTTTTTTTAATGTGGTGGTATAACATCAACTTCATTATATTGGGTTTTAAAGTTTATATGCTTGTAGTTGATGGCCTGTCGAATGGGAGTATTGCCACTGCAGCCAATCTTATCGAGACTAGAGAGTGATGTCTTTGAAAGTCCTTGTATAAGGATTGCTGCTAGTGCAAACCAGAAGTGGAGAAATGAACCTAGTACAAGTGGACAGGCTTCAAAGTTTGGTTCCAAGTCTGCTCCTTTTCTCAGAAAGAGGTAATTTTGAACTTTGTCGATATTTAAATTGATCAATGTCTTCTGTTTTCCCGTGGAACCCTGATCATGAGCTGTTCTTATTTGAGTGTGCACAAAATTCTCTGGCAGACTTCAAACATCATTATATTATCCTTCTGTTTTCTCTCTTTAGGTTTCACTTTATAGCTCTTATCTTTCTAATTTCATGGTGGTAAAATATCTTCATTATTCATTTTGTGAATATCCTAAAACACTCACGCACTTTCTAAATTATGTTGAGTTCCCAGCATTACTGTGCTGACATGGATTGCCATATTTTGTCTCAAGTTCATCCTTAGCTTCTCATATATTGTTCTTGGATTTATCCAACAACTCTGATCTTGGAGTATCATTGTTTACAATATTCCCTGAAATTTGAATTTGCTGCAATATCATGTGGATCTCTTTTTGTCTCAGCTTAACTGGCAATGATATTAGAATATTAGATGCCTATTTTACACGATCTGTTTTGGTCACTCGGTGTACTCAACTCACATGAGGGAATTATATAATTTTGATTAGGGGCCTCATTTCTTTTATTCTATAATCTATTGTGGTAATTTGCAAGTATCCTGTATAGTTATGCGCCAATTGTGACATGGGTTGATCAATTCTACATGATGTCAACATATATTATATCTTTACACGTTGGCTGGTTGATGTTGGTTGCCTCTTAACTTAGAATTTGTTTTCGTTCTGCCAAAATAGTTTTCAGACAAGAAGACATGGCTGGAAAATAGCATTTGCATTGGACACAGGTGGGATATCTGGGAATGGTGGACAAGAGAGCCTCAATGGTGACGGTCCTGAGCTTGGTGGCACTAGATTGGGCAGGATAGTGAGTGCAGGTGGTAGACAACTGCTGGAGAAGTTGAACATGGCGAGAAAGAACTTTCCCATGAAGATATTTCTCCTTCTATTGGGTTTCTACACTGCGAATGCTCTGGCTACAATCCTTGGACAGACAGGTGACTGGGATGTACTGGTTGCTGGTGTTGTGGTTGCTGCCATTGAGGGTATAGGTATGCTTATGTACAAAAAGCCTCCATCCCTGTCCACTGGGAGGCTGCAATCCTTTGTGGTGATGATGAACTATTGGAAAGCCGGTGTGTGCTTAGGCCTCTTTGTGGATGCTTTTAAATTGGGAAGTTGAGGCGAGGCATCTCTGTATTTGCTCCATCCAGGGTTCAGATTCTTTTCCCTTTTGTTAATAATGTCTCTGCTGTTGTAACTCAATTCAATTGATAGGTTAGTCAAAACTAGGTCCGGTGTAATCAACCCTTCCGCAAATGCAACTGCCCATTATCGTCTAGCATCATCGTCTTGTTTCCTGTTTATCTGGAAGGGAAAGCTAATGTAATAAAGATACACTGTCGACTATGTACTGGATCTTTTTTGAGAGGTCATTGGCGAGCTCTTCAATGTGATTTCGATACATCTCCTCAGTGATGCAGAACGATTTCTCTCGGTCCTCCAATCTTCGGTCTACAATAGGCACAAAAGGCAAAAAGGAAGAAGATAAAGCATAAATCCAGTACATGAGAAGCCCTGTCTGTATCGCAAATACAATTAAAAATGTATTCTAAGGAAGCAGGAATCAACAGAAACTATTTCCAGATAAAAAGGCTTTGTTCCAAGTTAATTATCTATAAATCTTCAACTTCTAATAGATTACTTTACATTGAATTAAATAAAATAACAAAACGAAATTCTAAAATAGATACAGAAATGGAGGCGAGTTTAGTTCTCATCATGTTTAACATATTTCAATATTTCCAGCACCATTCTCCCATATATGCTAAAGTGAATGCAGATATTCTCAAGCAGGTCTTAGACAGATGCACATGCCAGCAAGTTTTTCAGTATCCGAATTTGGATTAACCCAAAAAAAGTGCATAAGGCTCCCGTTATAAATAGGGTTTGGGGAATATTATCCATGTTTTTTTTCGTATAAAGGTTTGAACCCATGACTGTCCAAATTCGGATTAACCCAAGCATATAAAAATCAAGGCTTAGATCTTCTCAAGTAACTACTGATAGCAAGACAACTGCCACATATCATTTATAATAATATTCCAAAAAGCAAACTCGAAATTATCACATACCAAGTTAAGGAAAACTAAGGGCAAGAACTAACCGCTATTTGACTATAGAGGGCTGTCTGCTGACCCCTGGGCGCTAGCCAAAACGTGAGTGTGTTACTTCACAAACTTTGTAACAACCCATTTTTCAAGGCTCATTTTCCTTACTGAATATCTATCTGAACAGAGTTCAGACTCATTTTTCAACGTAAATATCCTGTAATTACTTTCTATCATAATATCATAAAAACAGAAAACAACATATATAATATGGGATAGTCTGTATATGAAGCACCTCACAATTACCTAGTTTTATGATGAGCGGCCAATATACGTATATTTTCCGTCCCTTCATCTTAATGTTTTGTGTGTTGCATCGAGATTTATGAGCAAAGTGATGTGTTTTGAGTACGTTTTACAGGTCAAAATAACATCGCGACTCAAACAAACTTAATGGGGGATGAATGGGCAAATACGGAGAAGAATTGAGCCAAATTTCAGAGCCACTAGCGTCTCGACTCTGGACAGCACGTCGAGACGCGCCAAAGCACAAAAGTCGACCAGAATCCATCCATCCATGGGCGTTGCGACGCTTCAAAATTTGATGCATGCGCGCGGGAGTCGTTCCCTAGTGCGTACAGAACTCGATTTTGATCAGGAAAGACCCCCCAATACCTCCTATATAAGCACAAGTTCGTCCCAAGGACGAGTGCTTCAACTGGTGCTGGGGATTGAAGGCGAAGACTGCAAATGAGAGTTATTTCTTCATTTTTTTTCTCTAGTTTATCTTTTATGAGTCATTGTTTTGAAATAATGATTAGCTTATTTCTATTGAATATTATGAGTAGCTAATTCATTAAATCTAGGGTTATAATAGATTTTAAGCATGTTTATTTAAATTAATTGTATATTTTTATTCTTTTGTGTTTGTTATTTATTATTTATTATTCTCCGTGCTTTGGTGTTTATCTTATTTGTATGGCCAACAATAAAATAGTCTTGATAAATCTTTAGGAACTCGATAGAGAGAATTTAGGTTAACCGTGAGAATATTAACGTGTGATCTTATTCGTTGAATATATTTCCCTGAAAGATAGACATATACCTAAATGACATACGTAGTCAAGATTAGAACCTGACCTTAATGAATCTGGTTTAATTTAATTGACATAGACATACAGTTAATTGGTTTAAGTTGAATATTTCTATTTGAACCGAAAGAGGCTTGTACATAGTTTAGTGTTTTAGGTTAATAATTAATAACAAGCCAATTGAATAAGAAGTGCATGAACTCATTGGTTGTGTGCTTAGGTGAAGTTACAACCCTAAGTTTTTCTCGCGCATAAAGTTTAAATTCAATTAAATTTTAGATTAATTATTCTCTTCCTCAACCAATAGTTTAGTTTAAGTTAAGTAGTTAGTCTTGGTATTGATAAGAAAAATATTAAGTCCATGTGGATACGATATCCGACTTTTGTCATTGTATTACTTGAATGATATGTGTGTTTGCGCACTACATTTGTAAAGTCGCGATGATTTTAAATCATTATCATTTTTGTCATGAGACGCTTTGTCACGAGCATCATTATCATTTTTCTGAAGCAGAATGTCTGTCCCATGCCTAGTATCCACTGCAACATGAAAATTCTGAATTATTATTTCCACATAACATAGTCATCTAAATACCTCTTCCCAAAATAAAGGAAAAAAACATTAATAAGTTTTTAGATAATTCATGATCATGATTTAAAGGGAAAAAGATAGTAAAATACAAATGAAATGAAACAATGTTCATAATTAGGATAGTTGCAATGTTACACAAAGTATCAATAAAATTAACAAGAACCAACCAATTGTTGTGATTCTCTTATAACTATAGAGTGTTTTGAGGAAAAACCGAATTTATTACTTACAAGAATAGAAATTACAAGTGTTTAAATTTTTTACAAAAAACCTCACTTCTAGCACTCTCTATCAAGCTTTCTTCATTTGAAGCTTGCTGGTTTTGGGATGAAATGAGCTTACAACCAAACTCTGTATTCATAGCAAAATTCTTACTTAAATTTTCCACACATGAATAGTGTCCACCGAAAGTTATCTTGGAGGCTTGCTCCATTGTCAAAAAGTTAGCGCTCAATTTTTCAATCTCACCTAAAGTTCTTTGGATGGTTTGTGGATGATGCTTGTAGCTGGATTCATTACAATTCTTCCCCTCCAGCTGCATCTGAAATGATCATCATCTGACAGCTATCCCGACTATGTCTCTACACAACTCTGGCTTGTCCCGATTAACCACTTTTGTTAACACAATTCGCTCTGAAAATTTGTGGAGTTTCAGCTTTGTGTGTTTTATTTTTTTAAAAGCTTTCTTATTTTTTTTTCTTTCAATAATAAAAATTATGTGTGTTTTTATTCAAATTATCAGTAGTTAATTTCTTTTTGTTGGGGTAAAGGGTGAAGCTTTTAAAAAGAAAAATAGATTAATCTCACTTATATAATAATATATAAATTGTAATCAAATGATTAATACTTAATTTAAACCTAGATTAATTATTGACAAACTTTGTTACCGCCTATATGACTGATTTTATTTATTTGGTATAATTGAGTACCTAATTGGACTTGTTGTAGACAAAAATTATCACCGTCTTTATGGCTAATTTTATATGTTTTGGCATAATTAATTCCTGAAATAAATTAATTGGGTAATAATGACAATTTATATATTATAAAAAATGAGATTTCTATATTTGAAATATTAAAAGTGGATCCCCTAACCCCAATATTTTATTTTATTGTTACAATAAATTTAAAATTATCCAATCACTTCAAACAAATCAAGCCTTTTTATTTTTACTCAAATTGTTATTTTATTTTACTAAATCTATTCCATGTGGATCGACCCTGGACTCACCGGGTTATTTTATTACTTCGACACTCTTATGCTTGGGAGCAAAAAACCACTTTTTGAGGGTGTCAAGTTTTTGGTGCCGTTGCCGGGGAATATAATTTAGTAGATAGAATAATAATTTAACATCCTTGTTTTTGTGTGTGTGTGTGTGTGTATTTCTTTTTATTTATTTATTTTGTATTTATTTTCTGTATCTCATTTTTTTAACACCACATTTGCATTTTTTTGTCATTTATTTTATTTTTTTTTATTTCATTCACTTGTTTATTATTTTTTCTTTTTGTAAGTAATTCATTTGTATTTTTAAATTTTAGTAAATAATCTGCATTTAGGTTGCATAAGACATTGTTCTCGATCATTTACACCTTCATCGTCAGTCAAAATGGCCGAGAACCAAAATGAAAATCCACTAGCCCGAGTTGAAAACCCAGTTGATCATTAAGAAAATGAGTCTCAGCATGGCGATCTTAATCATCCTATGACACTCAGACAATTCATGAATCTCGCTAGGACATGATCACCATATTGCATTGTTTTTCCCCATATGCACCACGTTTCAATTTTTAAGGCAGGTGTCATCCAACTTTTACCCACATTCCATGGTCTAGAATAAGAAAATCTTTATCAGCACTTAAGGAAATTTGAAGGCGTATGTAACATATGCACATACCAAAATTACAGAATGAATATAATTCGATTAAAGTTTTTCCCTTTTCTTTAAAGGATAAAGCTAAAATTTGGCTGCAGAACCTTAAGTCATGATCCATCCGAACATAGGATGATTTGCAAGAACAGTTTCTAAAAAAATTATTTCCCCTCACAGGACAAACTCATTTAAGAGAAGAATCACAACTTTCACACAAGAGTTGGAGGAAACATTTTACCAATGTTGGGAGAGTTTTAAAAAGATGTTGAATATTGGTCCACATCACGGGTTTGAAACATGGAGGCCGGTCACCTACTTCTACTAAGGTTTAACACCCAAATGTATACAAGTAGTGTAAATGATGTGTAATGATGAGTTTAGGGATAAAAATCCCGAAGATGTACTAGATTACCTAGAACACATAGCAGAGAATGCACAACAATGGGACATAGTTGGCACTTATGATTCGTCTGTAAAACCACAGCCATATGATAAAGGTATGTTTAACTTTATGGAAGACTATGATCTTTCTGCTAAGTATCCATCTCTAGCTAAAAAAGTTGAGACATTAGAAATGAGGAAGAGTGATCATGTCAAGTCCGTTCAAGAAGTCACGTGTCAAATCTGTAATTCAAATGAACATGTCACGCAAGTTTGCCCAACCTTGCTAGCCCTGTAAAAATATCTTCATGACCAAGTCATTTCCATAAACACTTTCAATAGACCAAATCCAAACTCATACTCACAAACCTACAATTTTGGTTGGAGAAACCATCCAAACTTAAATGAGAGGAATGATAACTAAGCAAATCATCGCAACAACCGCCCCAGGTACACCAGAATTTCCAAAACTCCCAAAATTATGCACCATATGTCTCACTGCCTAGGAAAACCCTTAAGGATACTTTGAATACATTCATTGGGAAACATGAAGCCATCAATAACCAAAATTTGTAAACATTGATTGATGTAGAAGATATATTCTCCAAAATCACATCTGCATTGACCATTAATGAGAAAATGAAGTTTCCTACACAACCACGGCCAAACCCCAAGAGTCATCAAAACCTTCACGAAGATAGTTCGGTAGTCAACACATAGATCAAGTCAAATCTATTATTACTCTTCGCAGTGGTAAGGTCATCCACAGACCTATTCTTGAACCTTGCGAAGTTGAAAATAAATCAGATTTAGAGGGTAAGGAAGGGGTTGATGAACCATTACCTATTGTTGATGATAACAATTTTTCTCATGCACCTTCATTTCCTCAAACATTAAAAATAAAGAAATTGAACCATTCCCCATTGATATATGAAATATTTAAACATGTGAATGTCGATATTCCTTTATTAGATTCCATCCAACAGATACCATCTTATGCCAAATTTCTGAAAGACTTGTGCATCGTTAAAAGAAAACATCAGGTAAGAAATAAAACTTTTCTAGCTTAACAGGTAAATTCTCTCAACCAATAATGCATTAAAATATAAAGACCCTGGTTGTCCAACTATTTCATGTATTATTGGAAATCAAAAAATTAACATGTTTTGCTTGATCCTAGAGCCAGTGTAAATTGACTTCCATTTTCGGTTTACCAATAATTTTATATTAGTGAATTAAAACAAACTTCAACTATTCTTTTACTTGCCGATAAATCAGTCAAGGTACCGAAAGGAATTGTAGAAGATGTGTTATTACAAGTGGATAAATTCATATATCTTGTGGATTCTATTATCTTGGAAATACAACCTGTAGCAGACAGTTATAAACCAGTTATTGTAATACTTGGTCGTCCATTTTTAGCAACAGCTAATGCCTTAATAAATTGCAGGAATGGAATCATCAATTTGTCATTTGGCAATATGACGTTGAAACTTAATGTTTTTAACATGTGCAAACAACCATACAATGATGACAGTGAAGACGAGAGCATGGAACTAATTGAACCAATTGTGGAGGAATATATTCAGGGGAGTTTATTTGATCCTACGAAAATTTATACAACTAATTTTCTTGAATTAAATACACAATTAGATTAAGATATTCCTAATGATTTTTTACTTGATTTTACATAGGTACTAGAAGATGATAGAGAAAAGCAAAATTTTGAGGAATAAAGAACAATAGAAGAAGAAAAACATGAGGAAACACCCAATCTGCAATTGAAGACTCTGCTAGAAGGATTGAAAAATGCATTTATTGGAGATGAACAAACTTACCATGTGGAAATTTCTTCCTCTTTTAGAAGTGATCAAGAAGGAAAAATACCTCCAGACTGGAGCCATCAAGGCATGGAAGAAACTCTCGCAAAACTCCATCATAATTTTCCTTCTCTCCCACAAAATACTCTGATGAAAATTTACAAAGCACGCACCGAAAGAATGATGCTTCTTATAATCCATGGTATTCCTAGTGATATTCGTTGGGTAATTAAAGTAAGGGTTTGCTTGGCAGGTGAGTCATCCGACTCTTTCATTTATTACATGCTTGGTTTAGGGAAAAACACATATACTAAAAAACGAAGAGCTAAACAATTAGGTGTTTGTTATAAATATGCGCGCTAGACATGCAACACTCGTTGTCGTTCTTTAGGAATGATATCTAACAATCGCAAAGATAAAATTCAATTCATTAGAGATGACTTGAGTAAGGAGTCTTTAGATGATATATCATTGACTTTTGAGACGCATCCTAGTGGACATGTTCATCCAGTGATTCAAAATTTGCATACACAATTTCAAAAAGAAAGACAACAATACAGTCTCGGGAATCTGACTTTAACAGACCATGTTTGTCAATTTATAAGAAAATTGGATGAGAAACATATCTTTGACCCATAGAGGGTGTTCAATCCGTTACTGGATGTAAAACCAGAGGAAGATGCGAGCCACAAAACAACTATCAGTATATATTGTTTCAATTTATTGCTTTGATTTCTTTCCCTTTAAATTACTGTTTTGATTTCCTTTACTTTTAATTTTTACCGACAGTATCTAAACTTTTTGACTTTCACGATCCATTTTACTGTTCATCTGAAAATTGATATTTTGCAGGTACTAGTGCATTTATTACTCATCCTTTTTCAGGATCTATAAATTTAGCTCGTCATTTCTCTCTTTGACACATCTAGAAGAGAGAGAATAAAAATGGAGACAACTTCAAGAAGACGAGTCACTAATATATGTGTATTTTGTGGAACTAGCTCTGGAACTAAACCAAAATTTGTTGAGGCTGTAAAAGAATTGGGTAGAGTTATGGCGGAAAGAAACATGCACTTAGTATATGGCGGTGACAATCTTGGATTGATGGGATGTGTTTCAAAGGCCGTACAAAAAGGTGTCAGTCAAGTTTTGGGGATCATTCCAAAATCTTTGGCAGAAGGAAACCTCATCGGAAAATCAAATGGAGAAGAATGCATTGTCTCAGGTATGTCTGAAAGACTTACTGAAATGATTAATCATGCTGACGCTTTTATTGCTTTATCAGGTGGGTTAGGCACACTGAAAGAAATATTCGCAGTGGCATCATGGGCAAACTTGAACATTCACCAAAAACCCATTGGACTATTTAATATTGATTTTTTTTTTGATTTTCTTTTAGTACTTCTTGCGGATGCCAAAAGACTTGGATTCATTTTGAAACCGGTAAAAGATGTCGTCCTAAGAGCAATAAAAACTGATGAATTAATTGATCAACTCTTAACTTATGAACCAAAAATCGACCATATTCTTTGCAAGTTGAACTGGTCTGATAATGATCGTGGCAAGAAGTGTAGAGTGGACTTTGATCTTAATCTGTAATTTTTCTTTTAAATAGTCGTAGATTCAATTGTCAATTCCACACTAACCAGACGATGTCTTCTAAACTCAGTTTCTTCTCATTCAGACATTGGGGACAATGTCTCAATTTTGTTGGGGGAGGGGATAATTGACTAGATAATTTTTGTTTTATGTTTCATTGTTGTGTTTTTCTTTAAAAAAAATTATTTTTCATTTTTATGTTGTTATTTTATGTAAAAAAAAAAATTATTATGTTGTTTTTGCTTTGTTATTATTTTATGTGTTAAAAAAAAGTATTTTGTTTTGATTTTGTTTTGTGTTTTCAAAAAAAAAAAAATTACACACAAACTAACAATAAATTTTTGACTAACCAAGTGAAATTGTTATTCGGAGATGGCAGTGTAAGGAGTTTTCACTCTTGAGACATATCTCAATTTCATTCGTAATAAGTTATTTTGTTTATTTTCTTTTAAATCATTTAAATTTGTGAATTCTCGATAATATTGATCAAATTTGATCTTCATATGCTCATTTGACAGGTATTATCAACATACACGGTAACAAATGAACATGTAAGTTAAAATTTTATAATATTCAGTTCTCTAATTTATTGGAGGTAGCACCTAAAGGCAGTGAAATTTATATTTTTATTCAGAAAATAAAAAATAAAAAATAAAAAATAAAAATAACCATGATTTTACTTAGTAACCAGACATTTTCTCTCAGCAAGCAATGATTGTTCGCGTAAAATGGTAGAGCTTGAGCTTGAAAAAAATTATTTTTAAATAAGTTAAATTCCGTAGCCCTCTAACTCGAGCAATTAAATCTGTATGGGTATTTTAACACTTATTGCCCTAAGTCCAACTGGTCTGGGAGTCACTGGCCCAAAGCTCGTTACATGGGTTAAAGAGAAAGCTTAAGGAAATCAGACACTTTTTTTTAATATCTGATATCCGAACAATTAAGTCTGTAGGGGTGTTTTAACACCTAGTGCCCTAAAGCCAACTAGTTTGAGAGTCACTGGCCCAAAGCTTGTTACAAAGATTGAAGATGTATTTTATTTTTATTTAGAAAAAACTATTTTTGTATATAAATAAATTATCATTGCAAAAAAGTGTTAATTCTGATTTAACTTTAGGATAAAAATATTACTCTATTTTCAACTAGACCTGTGAATATTGTGGGCACAATGAATTGATTGATACTTTATTTTATGTGTGTATAGAAGAATGGTAAAAAGTACATGATAATTTACTTATTTTATTATTTAGAAAGAAAGAAAATAATTTTTAACTTGGATAAAAAATTTTCTTTTAAGTTTTCACTTAAATTACTAGGGACTAGTAATAAGCTAGTTGAAGGATGTGATGAACATTAAAAAGCTCACATTTATTAAAAGAAAAATTAATTATTCTACACTTGTAGTTTCATTAATCCCATAAATTTAGCACATTTGTTAAATAATAATTATATTTATGTTTATTGGGATTTTTATCTTTATGTATGTGAAATAATACTTTGGATGCATAACTAGAAAAATGAACTTGACATTTGGATTTTGGGGCCTAGAAACTTAATGGGGTGTTCTAACATTGTACAACTTCGGAAATACCAACCTTGTATAATTTTTGTATTTTGGCCATAATATTTTACTCCGATATCGGATAGAAGTGATTTTAGTTTCAGATGAAATAAGACTCAAATATCTACAAATTTGCTGTTGATAAGATTTTCTAATTTTGAAGTTTTCAAGGTCAAAATTGATGAAAGATCTAAAGTATGTTATATGTAATTAGTTAAGTCAAATAAAAAAATATATATGATGGTAATCCACATTTCGGTGGATTGCCATCATCTTTCACCATCATCTCCCACCAAACATGCTTGCATATTTGGTGGATGTAATTGCAAATTGGATTTGCAATTGCATCAGGAGGTGCGAGCACCTCTATAAATAGAGGTGTTCTGTAACTTATTTTCCTCCGTATGATTTCCACAATTCTCTCTGAAAATTTATGGAGTTTCATCTCTTGTGTGTTTTATTTTTTTTAAAGCTTTCTTGTATTTTTTTTCTTTCAGTAATAAAAATTATATGTGTTTTTATTCAAATTATGAGTAGTTAATTTTTTTTTTTGCTGGGGTAAATGGTGAAGCTTTTAAAATGAAAATATAGATTAATCTCACTTATATTATAATATATAAATTATAATCTAATGATTAATACTTAATTTAAATCTAAATTAATTATTGACAAACTTTGTTACCGCCTATAAGGCTGGTTTTTATTTATTTGGCATTATTGAGTACCTAACTGGACTTGTTATAGACAAAAGTTATCACTGTCTTTATGGCTAGTTTTATATATTTTGGCATAATTAATTCCTTAAATAAATTAATTGGGTAATAATGATATTTTATATATTATAAAAATTGAGATTTCTAAATTTGAAATATTAAAAGTGGATCCCTTAACCCTAGTATTTTATTTTATTATTACAATCCAATTTAAAATTTTCCAATCACTTCAAACAAATCAAGCCTTTTTATTTTTACTCAAATTGTTATTTTATTTTACTAAATTTATTCCCTGTGGATCGACCTCGAACTTACCAGGTTATTTTATTAATTCGACACTCTTATACTTGAGAGTAAAGAACATTTTTTGAACGTGTCACTTGGCCATCAGTCTGTAGGTGAAAAGTTGTACTAAATTGTAGCTGCGTACCTAAAGCTTCCTAAGAGGATTGCCATAATTTTAAAGTAAATTGGAATCCTCTATCAGAAATAGTAGAGATAGGTACACCATGCATTGACACTATTGTTGGGGCAGATGTGGAACCCCTAGGGTCGGATTGGTGCCCCACGCAACGGAAATGGGCCTAACCCGTGGATATTAAGAATGATTGTAATTATAAATAATTTAATAAAATATTATATTTCATTACGAGTGTATAGGTAAAAACAGGGCTGAATCAGAGTCCGGAAGCTCAAGAACGAGATAAAACAAAATCAACGTGCATAGCGCGTACTGTGCGCGCTACAGTGCACGCACGCACTGTACGTGCTACAGTGAGCGCGTGCACTGTAACGCCCGGTACTCATTTTTTTTTTAAAATTTTCAAATTGGCTTTCCTTCATCTCTCTTTCCAGAGACCTGAAGGAATTAGAATATATTACCCTAATTGCTTCCAACTCTCCCTAAACACTTCAAAAACACCTAAAATTAATTTTTAATTTCAAAACCAACATCAACACATGTTATAGAACAAAATTCAAGTTTTTCAAAATATCAAATATTTTTACAAAAATATAAATTTATTCTAAATACGCACTTGCGTAAATTTTGAATCCAATACACAAACCAAATTAGAATCCCAATAAGAAATGTCTCATGAACAATGTTAGGTCACCCAAATGTGGTCAAATGATTCTAGAAAGGTAGCCATAGCTCTAAGCTTTATTCTAGAGTTCCAAACTCTAATTTTATATTTATGTCTAACATAAATATTTTGACCTAATTACAAGCATGTTGTGTTTATACTTCCAAAGCATCATAACATAATTAATTAGCCTAATTTCAACATTATGTATCTAATACATAATTCAACATTATATGTCTCACTAATGTATTTCTCCTAGCAAGATTGATTCAAAGATCCAATATATTTCTCCTTATTGAAATGTTTCGAAAACTTCCAAGGATTAGCAAGCTTGACTCCAAGATCCAATCTTGATTCCAATGTTAGCAAGCTTCACCCCAAGATCCAATCTTGATTTCTCCTAGATGAAATGCTGTAGAGACCTCACAAAGCTTCTCTAAACACTTCTCTAACTTAGGCTAATTTCTCTAATTCTTGCTTGTATTTAGCTTTCTCAAGCTTTTGCTTTTTTTTTTTTTTTAAATTAAAACCTTCATAAAACTTGCTATTTATAGCAAGACTTAAGCAATTTTTAATTAATAAAAAGTTATAATCAACTTTTAGGCATGCTTAATCTAATTTGTCAAAATATGTATAATTATGTGTGACTCATCTCAATTGTCTACCACTTTGATTTAATACAATTGAATCAAAACAAGGATTAGGAAATGGATTAGTTAAATGTTTGCAATTTTGATTTAATATAATTAAATCAAGCCAAAACCACCTAATATTACATATTTACAATTATCATAACATCCTCAAATGGTAGAGATACTTATGATTTTACAATTAAGCCCTTGTATAATTATTGAATTAATCCAATTAATCCAATTAGGTCAAAGTAAATAATCAATGTTATCCAATAACACTTGATTATTTTAGTTGATAATTATAATATCGAATATTATCTTTTATCAAAATTAACCGACTACCCAAGTGCTCAACGAGTAAACTTCATATTGAGACTCTTTAAGTTCAGACACGTTCGTCATATAAGCCTAGCTAATATGTACGTAATTTGTCCACCTCCGAATTCGCGAAAAAATACGAACAACCTTTCTAAACTATACAAGTCGAGGTCATCACATATGTTTAACAATCCCTTCGTCGTAGGCTATCCGAGTTGTACTTAGGAAACATAGAATACACCGTCAAGTTTCCAAGGCGCACATCTCATGACGACATGTCCACGATTCTTCATAACTGATGTGATTTACCCTAGGTGATCGACTTTGGCCAAAGTTTTAAGAATCATGACTTTACTCACATGGTACCTAAACCCCTTATGGTACACATACGGGCCGACATATCCTATCTTGACTTGCATTTGATTACTGAGGGCATCGGTCCACACCCAACGAACATCTAGAGGCCAGACCATGAAAGGTTTCTGACATACATGGCATCAAAGTGTGAAAGATCTCACACAAAATCAATGTTATCATATAGTCAATGGATCACATATACTACTCGACTCGAGGAGATTCCTATTGAAGGTGGTGTGTACTTTCAACTATTAGGAATAACCTGTGAGTCATTCAGTATTCGGTCCAACCAATACCCACACATCTATATGAGTTTCCAAAACTTATGGTACATCGGGTTAAACCATTGGAACTCCAATTCCAATATACGACATGTGCTAGTTTTCTAGGTTATAGAAATTCGACTGTATTCCAAAACCAATGACTAAGAATATATATACTTTAAGAATAATTTACTATAGTAATATTTATCCTAGTGTCCAGTATTACTATAAGACTATTCTATGGTCGATGTCATTCTTAGCATATCTATGCATCAATCTAATACGCATAATGACAATACCATTAATAAGGTATGAAATGAAAATGTAGTTATTTTATTAATAAATAATAAAATATACAATTCGTATTGGCGCTCCAAGAAATAACTCCAACAAATTCCCACTTGCTTAGTGCCAATCTGGATGGTACCGCAGGCCCATCCTCTCCACATGTTTATCGAATAACTTAGGAGGTAAGGCTTTTGTAAGTGGGCCTGCTATGTTGATTAGTCCTTGAACCTTTAAGACCACTATGTTTTTTCGTTCAATTATCTCTCTAATTACGCGGTATTTCCTTTCCACGTGCTTAGACTTGGAATACGCCCTCGGCTCCTTAGCCTGCGCAATTGCTATGTTATTATCACAGTACAATGGGATCGAATCCGCAATACTAGGCACAACGCCAAGTTCTATGATAAAATTTCTAATCCAAACACCTTCTTTAGCAGCTTCTGAAACCGCTATAAATTCTGCCTTAGTGGTGGAATCGGCTGTTGAGTCTCACTATGAACATCGCCAATTAACTGCATCATTATTAAGTGTATATATATATATCCGGATGTAAACTATCTATCATCTGGATCTCCTTGGAAGTTAGTGACTATATAACCCTTAAATTGTAGCTCATTTTCTCCATATATCAGAAACTTATCTCTAGTACACTTAAGATATTTTAGGATATGTTTCATGGCTTTCCAATGATCATTACCTTGATCAGATTGATATCACCTAGTCACAATGCGCTGAAACTGATGTCAGGTCTCGTACATAACATAGCATACATAATGCTTTCTAGAAGTATATGGCAAGTTAGAAGTTCTAACTCTCTATTCCTCAGTCTGAGGTGCCATTTTCTTCGAAAGATGTATGTCATATCAGAAATGTACATTTACTGCCTTGCATTTGGTAAAACCATACCTTTCTAATATTTTATCTATGTATGTCGATTACGACAACCCTATAAGCTTCATAACTCTATCCCAGTAGAGCCTTATACCTAGTATATAGGAAGCTTCAACCATATCTTTCATGGAGAAGTTCTTGTAAAGGTAGGTTTTCACACTTTGCATCAATCATGTATCATTTTCAATTGTAATGATGTGGTCTACATACAAAACTAGGAAAACAATCATGCTCCCACTCACTTTCTTATAAACACACGATTCTTCATCGTTCTTGATGAATCCAGATAATCCAATTATCTCATCAAAATGACGATTCCAGCTTCGGGATGCCTGTTTAAGTCCATAGACTTATGGAGCTTACAAATCTAGTTTGAAGTCTCACTGGATACGAAGACCTCTGGTTGTTTCATATAGATATCCTCATAGAGGAATCCATTTAGGAAAGTTATTTTCCATCCATATGTAATATCTCACAGTTATGATATACATCAAAGGCTAAAAGAATCCTAATGGATTTTAGCATGGTTACTGGTGAAAAAATTTCCTCATAATCAATCTCAGGACATTGAGTGTAACCTTTCGCTACCAGTCGGACCCTAAAAGTTTACACCTTTCTATCATGCCATCGTCTCCTATTATAAACCCATTTACAACCAATAGGTTTAATTCCTTCAGGAAGTTCAACTAAGTCCCAGACTTGATTTTCATGCATTGAATCCATTTCGGATTTCATGGCTTCCTGCCATTTTCCCGAATCGATATCCAATATCTATTTTTTATACGTAGTCGGATTTGTTTCCTCCAAGAGGAGAACATCAAGGCTCGTATCAGATGTTAAAAACAGTCTTTTAAGAGGCCTTGATATTTTATTCGACTTACGTAGAACCTGTGTTGTAGATCATTCACCTATTTAGATCTCTGGTTCTATCTCAGGTTTCTTACTGTTGGGATCAAACCCATCAAGTTCAATCTTTCTACAACTCCCACTATTTCTCAAAGATTCCTTTTCAAGAAAAGTGGCAAAGTGAACAATAAATACATTTCGTTGTTCAGAATCATAGAATTGATATCCCAAAGAGTTTTCAGGATATTCAACGAACCTATATTTATACCCTCTGAATGCTAGTTTATCCGATGTGCAACTCTAACATATGCAGGACAACCCCAAATCTTTAAATATCTAAGACTTGGATTTCTACCGAACCATACTCAATATGAGGTTGTAGAAACAGATTTCGATGGAACTCTATTAAGTATGTGGGCAGCAATAAGTAAAACATGACCCTAAAGGTAATATGAAAGATCTGTATAGCTCACATAGATCACACTATATCTAATAAAATACGATTTCTCCACTCAGACACACCATTGTGTTGAGGAGTTATTTGTGGGCTATATCGAGGTAGAATGTAATTCTCCCTTAAATAACTTCTGAATTCATTTCTCATAAATTAACCACCTTGATCTAATCAAAGACACTTGATGAATTTAATGATTAGTTTTACTACTTTGTATCAGAATATTTTGAACTTGTCAAATGTTTCCGATTTATAGACATATTCATATCTTGACTTATCATTCGTGAAAGTCACGAAGTATATATAAACAACATGAGCCGCATGATTTATTGGACCACACACATCACTGTGTATTAGTTCCAATAAATCTTTAGCATGATATCCAACACCAAGAAATGAGGCCTTTGTCATTTTTCCTAGAAAACATGACTCACAAATCAGATAAGGATCTAAGATAAGATTTTCAATCAAACCATTCTTTACCAATTTTATAGACGTCTAACACCTATGTGGCCCAATTTCATATGCCTTAATTCAGTATTATTTAATTCAGATCTATTACTTATATTTTTCTCTACATTAAAGGCATCTCTATATGTTTTCAAAATATAGTGACCGTTAGATAAAGAACATTGTCTTTATCATATAAACATAATGCGCCGTCTTTAATATTTATTTTATATCTTTCTTTATCTAATATCGGTTAAGATATTATTTATCTGATAAGAGTGAGCATATAAAAACAGTCATGTAAATCTAATTTACATTCATTAAGGAGATCTAGAACATCTGTTCCTATGGCTCTAACATCCAATGTCTCGCCATTGCCAACTCAAAGCTGGATCTCTCCTATGTTTAGCTTTCTATTAACTCTTATGGAGTTACAAATATGAGTAGGACTATCGTGTCTAACACCCAACCATTATTTGCATCTAAGGCTAATGAGATGTCAATAATAGTAAAAATACAAAGGGTACATGGGGTTCTTGCTTTTCGTTTAGCTCTGGACAATCTTTCTACTAGTGTCCAAACTTCTTGCAGTGTAGACATGCATACGAGCTACGAGCAGTCTTGCAGTTTGTTTCTTGAAATCTTTCTTCTTTTATCCAATTGTAATCTTCTTAGACTTCCTAGAAATATTTGAAGAGTTTTCTCCTCCATGGAGGTACAAAGTGAGATTCTTTTTCGTCAAATCATGTCATGTCTATCGTAACATATTATGAAGCTCTTCATATGTGGCTTGCATCAAATACATCACAAAGCCAACATATGTACTGGCTAAAGAAGACAAGATCAGATATTGGCCTAGACAAGATCAGATATTGGCCTAGCCAATCACCTATTTAAATATCATGTCATTTCATATATCGGATCTGGTCAATCATGTTCCAAACATGAATGCTAACCACTCATTTATCCTTGAGTGTAGCATGGAAAAATTCCTTAGACCTCCGAAATATCTCAATTTCTTGATTTGCTTTGAACAACTCCTTGAGTACTCTTGTAATGCTCCAAGCATTTGGTATATCTACCTACAATCTAAGTAAATTAGAAATAAATTCGACAGATATTGGATTCAGTGTAACATACATCAATCGTTCTGATTCCAAGTCAAGGCGGATGTTCATCTCATACTCTAAGTAGTTCAAGACTCTTTATCCAAAAGTTACGCTAAAGGATTTGTGGCAGCCATCTACAAGACAACATTTAAACACTAGCAGCACATGTTTCATTTCAATATAAAAACACTAATTGATTATGAAATTTTAAATCTATTAGTGCCCTCCCACTACTTTACGTAATTTCGTAATCTCCCTTAACGAAAAAAATAGGAATTTGACTATCAAAATTTCATAGCGGGAAGTGAATCCCATGACATTTACTCCAGCCTCACACTATTGACGGTCTTGGCCTTTATAAACTTATTAGGTAGACCTCCAAGGTCAATCACATTCATGTGACTCCTAGTTTGGTCCTGAACCGTTTCTTATCCTTACACTATCGACAGTCTTGGATTAAGATGTATTCCAGGTGTATACTTGTCAATGTGTACTAATGAGCTTCGTATGTACATTTTCATAATAATGACGGTATTGGGTGACTGCGTTAACTTATCACACTACATCTAATGTTTTACCGAAGCGACCTAAGTTCCGAGCACTTATACCCTCACAATAATGACGGTGTTGGATATAAGAAGTAAGAACTCATTCATCTTTGTATTGACTAGACAGACCATCCAATAATGCTCCAACATTACTAATACCATTACTTAAATAAAGTAATCACCTAATCACGGGAGATTTATGACAATCAAGTCATTAATTTAATTAGGTCAAAATTTTAATTTAAAACATACAATACATATCCAATATGACTTATGCATAATTAAATTAAAATTACTATGGCATATATTCAAAAAACATGTGTTGTATGGTTAAGCCTTACTCTGATATCATTCCGTTGGGGCAGATGTGGAACCCCTAGGGTCGGATCGGTGCCCCATACAGCGAAAATGGGTAAAACCCATGGATATCAAGTATGGATAAAATTTTAAATAATTTAATAAAATACTATATTTTATTATGAGTGTATAGGAAAAAATCGGGGCTAAATTGGAATCTGGAAGCTCAAGAACGTGATAAAATAAAATTAACGCGCGTCGCGCGTACTGTGCATACACGTACTGTACGTGCTACAGTGCGCGTGTGCACTGTAGTGCCCAATACTCATATATGTATTTTTAAAAAATTTCAAATTGGCTTTCCTTCAGCTCTTTTTCCAGAGAGTTGAATGAATTAGAGTATATTACACTAATTGCTTCCAACTCTCTCTAAACACATCAAAAATACCCAAAATTAATTTTTAATTTCAAAACCAATATCAACACATGTTATAGAATAAAATTCAAGTTTTTCAAAATATCAAATATTTTTACAAAAATATAAATTTATTCTAAATACGCATTTGCGTAAATTTTAAATCCAATACACAAACCAAATTAGAATCCCAATAAGGAATGTCTCGTGAATAATTCTAAGTCACACAAAGGTGGTCAAGTGATTCTAGAATAGTAGCCATAGCTCTAAGATTTAATCTACAATTCTAAACTCTAATTTTATGTTTATGTTTAACATAAATATTTTGACCCAATTACAAGCATATTGTGTTTATACTTCCAAAGCACTCTAACATAATTAATAAGCCCAATTTCAACATTATGTGTCTAATACATAATTCAATACTATATGTCTCACTAATGAAAAATATAGCTTTTGAAGAAGAACAAACTTACCTAGCAAGGTTGATTCAAAGATCCAATCTATTTCTCCTTGTTGAAATATTTGGAGAACTTCCAAGGATTAGCAAGCTTGACTCCAAGATCCAATCTTGATTCCAATGTTAGCAAGCTTCACCCCAATATCTAATCTTGATTTCTCCTAGATGAAATGTTGTAGAGACCTCACAAAGCTTCTCTAAACACTTCTCTAACTTAGGCTAATTTCTCTAATTCTTACTTGTATTTAGCTTTCTCAAGCTTTTGCTTTTGCTTTTTTTTTTTTTAATTAAACCATTCCTAAAGCTTGCTATTTATAGCAAAACTAAAGTAATTTTTAATTAATAAAAGTTGTTATCAACTTTTAGGTGGGCTAAATCTAATTTGTCCAAATATGTATAATTAGGTGTGACTAATCTATATTGTCTACCACTTTGATTTAATCTAATTGAATCAAGATAAGGATTAGGAAATAGATTAGTTAAATGTTTGCCACTTTGATTTAATCCAATTAAATCAAGCCAAAACCACATATTATTACATACTTACAATTATCATATTATCCTCAAATGGTACAGATAATTATGATTTTACAATTAAGTCATTGTGTAATTATTGAATTAATCCAATTAGGTCAAAGTAAATAATCAATGTTATCCAATAACACTTGATTATCTTAGTTGATTATTATAATATCGAATATTATCTTTTATCAAAATTAATCTGCTACTCAAGTGCTCATTGAGTACACTTCATATTGGGATTTTCTAAGTT